>JABUQX010074339.1:65000-66797 GCA_015478945.1 Trachelipus rathkii | reverse complement strand
GAAAGATTTCGGGTTCGGTTTGCAGCCTTTCAATTTTAATGAATTACAATTTCTATATTTATTAATTAACATGTTTCTTGCTTTCAAACTCAAATCATTGTCAGAGTTTGTACCTAAAGCACATAGTGGAAAAAAGACTGTTTTATTTGGAGAGATTGCCATCTCAATGATTCATTATTATAAAACTTTTCACTTTGCTAAACCAAAGATTGAAATATACCAAGAAAATTTCACTCTGTTATTATAACTTATAAGCAGTTTTCTTAATATAAGATCATACATATATATATAATAGATATATATATACTAATATATATAATATATATATATATATATATATATATATATATTATAATAATATATATACTATATATATTATTTAGATATTCAAGCTAATCTCGCTTTATATATTTATTATTTAAAGACCCTTAGTTGCTAACTAGCTAACTAGGTAGAGTTATAATAAACAGCACATTAGAGGCACTTTACTAAAACATATAAAACTGATAAAATTAACAGGGACAAGCTTTCGCCATATTTTTGGCCTTCTTCAAGTCAGAACAGTGAATGGAGACAGTATTGATTTTCTCTGGAGTTGATTTCTTCATTCGTTTGGTTGGTTTTCCAACAGGCTGCTATAGACTAACACTTAACCACCAAATCAATATAAATAACATGCAAAACATCAGAAATATACAAGACACCAATAAAAGAAAAATAGCAGAAGCTTTTTGTATCCACAACCTCCCCAACTTAAACAGATGCCCTGGAGATACAAAATAGATGCCAATACAAAATAACTGCATGAAAATGTCTCCATTCTATAATAGTCTTTTAAAAACAAACCAAACCGGAAAAAAAAGAAAAAAAAGGAAAATTTTTCACTGAGGAAAATCAATAGTTCCAATTCACTGTTGACTTGAAGAAGGCCAAAAATGGCGAAAGCTGGTCCCTTTAATTTTATTAGTTTTATATGTTTTAGTAAAGTGTTTTAATGCGTTGTTTATTATAACTCTACCTAGTTAGCAACAAAGGGTCTTTAAATTATATATATATATATATATACCATATATATATATATAAATATATATTATATATATATATTATATATATATAATATATATATATATAGATAATATATATTATATTAATATAATATATATATAATATATATAAAGAGTAATAATATAATATAGTATATAATATATATATATCATATATATATATATATATATATATATATATATATATATATAAATATATATAATATATATAAATAATATATATATTATATAATATATATATATATATCAGCAATAGGCGAAAACCCACGGCTAACCATTCAGCGCTCAGTATATCTCTGACGTCACTAAGTCCCGCCCCTTTTTTGATCGGTTGTTTTGTGTTTGCTGTTTGGTTTGGGTTGTTGTTTGATATTTGATGCCTGGATGAGTGCGCGCACACCTATAATACAGCATGTTGAGACGGTGTATTTAAGCTGTTTTGTTGTTTGTTGTTGTTGTTGTTGTGTGTATGTTGCTGTTGTTGTTTGATAATGCCGCGCTCACATGCATACAGTATATATAAATATGATAACAAACATATACATATATACATATATACATATACTGTATACAGTATATTCGGATTCGCCCATCACTGATATATATATATATATATATATATATATATATATATATATATTTATATATATGATTATATATAGTTATTTATATAATTGTATATATGAATGGCATGGAAATAGTCATATATTATTAGATTATATATATATTATAT
>JABUQX010074339.1:52500-60000 GCA_015478945.1 Trachelipus rathkii | reverse complement strand
CCGCGGCTGGAACCAAAAATATGAGTATCAATGTAAACTATCAAAGAATTTCGTGTTGAATATACTATGAGTATCATTTTCACAATTGTACGAAATGTTATTAAAAACAGTATACTATGACATACCTTAAGCAGTAATTCAGTAACCAATAAAGTGTACCTAACACCTAAGGATTGTATGCTTTTGTTACTGCTTACATGCTTTGTAACTCACTGCTTAGTGCTTTTAACTCGCTGCTTTACGGCTTTACTCATTACTTACATACCTTAAAGCAGTAAATCAGTAAATCAATAAAGATGTTACCTAACACCTAAGGGTTTAGTATGCTTTTGTTTTACTGTTTTACTGCTTTAACTCTGCTTTACTGCTTTAACTCTCGGCTTACTGTTTTAACTCATTGCTTTACTGTTTAACTCATAGATTTATTAACATTATGTTTCTTTTATATTGTTATTTTTGTTTTAATTTACTTTTTATTTATTATTATTTTTTGATTATTTTTATTTTTGATTTTTGTTTTAATACTTTATTTTAAATTGTAATGAAAGAAAAACCACACGAAGTAGCTGTTATATAAACATTTTATTTTAATAAAATTGTTCGAAATTTTATAAAACATATTACTTTACTGCTTTACAGCTTTAATAATCTCATATCATTATCACTTTGACGGTATGGATGTGGAGAAAATTTACGTTCGAGGTCCGCTACATGTCTGTAGCGGGGCGACCGGTTGTGGTTAAAACCTTTCTATTTATAAATATTTAAGGAATGGAGATTTTGAGCACCCCGTAAAAATAATATGTTGGTTATAATGTTTAATCATGGAAAAAATTTTAAAGAGGATATAAAGATGTGAAATTCAATTTCATGGAGTTTATACGATAATAGGACGTGGACCAATATACATCGGTCACAAAAATATTGTATTAGATATTTATGCACAATTGAATTTGGAAATAGCAGAAGCGTTCACAGTATTCTCACCATCTAAATATCTCGGTGTTTTTCATAACCCAGAAATATTTTTCATCAAAGCAAGCATATGCGAAGTGTTTCTTTAAACAACACAGTATTACTGTGTGTTTTGGACAAGAAGAAGACATGAGGTCAAATTAATGTTAATGGCACTCAGATGGTTTCCACTTCAAAGGGAAGAGTTCTTAAAAGTATATAAAGAGGTTACTTCGGTCCCTCACGGTTATTTGATGTGTGAACTCCACCCCAAAAACACGTACAGAGTGTTGCTCCGTACCAACATTCTACCTTATGAGATAGAAACTGTATAAACTCTGAATATGAGTGCTCTAGTTGCCAAAGTATTACTCTTATAATAAAAAATTTAAAAAGCTGAAACCATCTGAAAAACGTAAACTATTAGTGAAGATGAGAAATTCATCCAGTGTTTATGTGAAGTCTGTTTAAATCTTTTAAAAGGAAATGTTCCTTTAAACAGGCCTCAGTAGGTAAAGCTACGCCGTATATAGAGAACATCATTAAAAAACCTCCCTCAACATTAAAATCTGAAAAATTAAAAGAAGTTACTACAGAGAGGAGAAGGTATTCCTACCATTACTCTTCTCCGTTATAGCTCCATTGATAACTAAGTGGTTGTCCCCATGATGAAGAAGGTTTCTGTACCTGTACCTCCATATAATGAGTATGAGAAAAGGAAGTATAATAATCAGCATCTGTACAAAATTCAGTTCCTCAGATTCAGCATTCACAACTCAATATGGCAGTTTTGCCGCACTTGCGCAAAAATCACAATCACAGTTCATCATTCACAACCCCCACATACGCAGATATTACAGGCCCAATGCATTGACATTACAACCTCTTTCACACCAGAACAACAACAGCTGCACCAACAGAATCCTTATATTGTGAACGATTCATTATCTTTTCAGCAGCCTCTACCTCATAGCTTATATGATCCTAAAGTTGAACAGATAACCAAATACGAGAAAGAAGTGAACAGAATCATTAAATTCAGGACATTAACATCCATGAAAACGCATCTTATACCAAAATCCATACAAAAATTGATAGATCTTAAAGACTTGCACCTACATCCATCCCTACGTTTTCCGCTAACCGATAATGTAGATATTCCAATTAAGTAAAACTTGAAGTGAAAAATGAAGAAAAATTATATACCTTAAAGCAGTAAATCAGTAAATCAATAGAGGTGTTACCTAACACCTAGGGGATTAGTATGCTTTTGTTTTACTGCTTTACTGATTTAACTTCATGTTTTACTGCTTAACTCATGTTTTACTGCTTTAACTCTCTGCTTATATGCTTAAAACTCTCTGCTTGACTGGCTAACTCATATATTTATAACATTACATACCTTAAAGCAGTAAAATCAGTAAATCAGTAAGGGTTACCAAACACCTAAGGGATTAGTATGCGTGTTTGTTTACTGTTTTAACTGCTTTTAACTCTCTGCTTTACGCTTTAAACTCTCTGCGTTTTACTGTTTTAACTCATTGCTTTACTGTTTTAACTTCATATATGTATTAACATATTTTTTCTTTATAGTTTTAATTTTTGTTTTAATACTTTTATTTATTATTATTTTTTAGTATTCTATTTTTAATTTTGTTTTAATACTTTTTTTAGTTTAAATTGTAAGAAAGAAAAACACATTCAGTGTCTGTTATATAAACATTTTATTTTAATAAAATTGTACGAAATTTTATTAAAAACCTTTTTATATATATGAGTTTGCAGTAAAATCGCATTTTTCATTTTAAAGCATTTTATTACATAATTAGAAACTATAAAATCACTGACATACAAATTTTTAGGCAACTAATGAAGTACAAGTTTATTTAAAACTACATTATTTTAAAAAGCACATAATGAAATAAATACAATAGACTCCACATAAATTAGAATATAAGGGTTGAACAGGGTAAGACATAGTTTTTAAAAACTTACATTATTATATTTAAAAATAAGATGATATAATGATTATTCAATATAAATTTTTTAAAGTTCAAAGAAATCAATTTATGTGAACAGCAATCGGTTTTTTGCTCTATAAACGGAGATCCAATGTCCTGTTAAGGTGATGTGACGAGGCAATGTATTGAATATGAAGCAGGTATCCTTCTCCAACTTTACAGAGTACGCAACGTTGAATTATTAAAGATGAATGAAGAGGAAATAAAATCGGTGTTTAAAAATGAAACTCGCTTTTTAGGAGTGTTCGCCATTAACGAAATAAACTCTGTAAAGTTGGAGAAGAATACCTGCTTCATATTCAATACATTGCCTCGTCACATCACCTAACGAGGACATTGGATCTCCGTTATAGAAGCAAAAAACGATGCTGCACATTAATTTGATTCTTTTGATACTTAAATTAAGATTTGCATATAATCATTATATCACCTTATTTTTAAAATATAATAATGTAAGGCTGTGTAAAAACTATGTCTTACCCTGCTTCAACCCTTCATATTCTATTTATGTGGAGTTATTGTATTTATTCATTATCGTGTTTTTAAATAATGTATTTTTAATAAACTTGTAATATACTGTGATGCTAAAAATTTGTATGTCAATGATTTTATTTAAATAGTAATAATGTAATTAAGGCTTTAAAATGAAAAAAAGCGATTTTACTTCCCTTAAAACTATATTTATAAAGTTTTTAGTTAAAATTTCGTACAATTTTATTGAAATAAAATGTTTATATAACAGAAACTCTGTGTGTTTTTCTTTCATTACAATTTAAAAATAAAAAAGTATTAAAACAAAAAAATAAAAATAAAAAATAAAAAAAATAATAATAATAAAAGTATTAAAACAAAATAAAAAATATAAAAGAAAAACATAATGTTAAAAATAAATGAGTTAAAACAGTAAAGCAATAGTTAAAACAGTATAGCGAAGAGTTAAAGCAGCTAAAGCAGAAGAGTTAAGCAGTAAAAACAGGTAAACGAAAAGCATACTAATCCCTTAGTGTTAGGTAACACCTCTATTGATTACTGATTTACTGCTTTAAGTATTGTAATGTTAATAAATATATTTATTTAAAGCAGTAAAGCAGAAAGTTATAGCAGTAAAGCAGAGAGTTAAAGCAGTTAAAACATGAGTTAAAGCAGTTAAACATGAAGTTAAATCAGTAAAGTAGTAAAACAAAAGGCATACTAATCCCTAGGTGTTAGGTAACACCTCTATTGAGTTTATCTATTTATCTCCGTGTAAGGTATGTAATTGTTCTTCATTTTCACTTCAAGTTTTACTTCATTAGGAATATCTACATTATCGGTTAGCGGGATACGTAGGGATGGATGTAGGTGCAAGTCTTTAAGATCTATCAATTTTTGTACGGCATCTTGGTATAAGATGCGTTTCTCATGGATGTTAATGTCTGAAAATATCTCTGTTCACTTTCTTTCTCGGTATTTGGTGTAGTCTTGTTCAACTTTAGGATCATAAACATGACGGTAGAGGCTGCCTGGAAAGATAATGAGTCGTTCACAATATAAGGATTCTGTTGGTGCAGCTGTTGTTGCTGATGTGAAAGAGGTTGTAATGTCAATGCATTGGGCTGTAATATCTGGGTGTATGGGGGTTGTGAATGATGAAACTGTGATTGTGGATTTTGCGCAGTGTGCGGCAATAACTGGCCATATTGAGGTTGTGATTGCTGAATCTGAGGAACTGAATTCTGTACCGATGCTGTATTATTATACTTCATTTTCTCATACTCATTATATGGAAGTACAGCAACCTTCTTCATCATGGGGACAACCACTTAGTTATCAATGGAACTATAACGGAGAAGAGTAATGGTAGGAATACCCCTCCTCCTCCGTAGTAACTTCTGTTTATTTTTTTCAGATTTTTAATGGTGAGGAGAGTTTTTAATGATGGTTTCAGTAGTAACGGCGTAGCTTACCTTCTGAGGCCTGTTTAAGGAACATTCCTTTATAAGATAACAGACTTCAATACACACTGGATGAATTCATCCTCACAAGTAGTTTACGTTTTCAGATGTATTCAGCTTTTAATTTTTTTTATAAGCAGTTAAATACTTTCAACTAGAGCACTCAATTATTTCAGGTATGTATACATTCTTATCTCATAAGGTATAGAAGGTTGGTACGGAGCAACGCTCGTGCCGTGTTTTTGGGTGAAAGTTCACACATCAAAAAACCCGTGAGGACCGCCGAAGTAACCTCTTTATATTACTTTTAAAACTCTTTCCTTTAAGGGAAACTTTGAGTGCAGTACATTAATTTGATCATGTCTCTTCTCTGTCCAAACAACAGTAAATACTGTGTATTAAAAGAAACACTTCGCATATGCTTGCTTTGATGAAAAATATTCTGTTTGAAAAACACAGAGATATTTAGATGGTGATAATAAACTGTGAACGCTTCTGCTATTATTTCCAAATTCAATTGTGCATTAAATCATCTAATACAATAAATTTACCATTGATATGTCCACCGATCTAATTCGAAATTACCTTCATGAATTGAAATCACATCTTGATATTCTTTTAAATTTTTCCTGATAAACATTTATAACACCATATTATGTTTACAGGGTTTGCTCAAAAATCTCCATTTCCTTTAAAATATTTAATAATAGAAAGGTTTTACCACAACCGGTTCGCCCCCTACAAGACATGTAAGCCGGACTCGGAACGTAAATTCTCCAATCCATACCCGCAAGTAGATAAGAATAATGAAGATTAATTAAAGCTGTAAAGCCGAGTAAAGTATATGTTTTTTAATAAAATTTCGTACATTTATTAAAATAAAATGTTATAAACAGAACTGGCATGTGGTTTCTTCATTACCAATAAAAATTTAAAAAAGTATAAAACAAAAATAAAAATAGGAAATAATTAAAAATAATAATAATAAAAAATAGTAAAACAAAAATAAAAAATATAAAAAAGAAAACATAATGTTAATAAATATATGAGTTAAACAGTAAGAGCAATGAGTAAACAGTAAAGCAGAGAGATTAAAGCAGATAAAGCAGTGAGTTAAAAGCAGTAAAGCAGTAAAAACAAAAGCATACTAATCCCTTAGGTGTTAGTATGCTTTTGTTTTAGTTTCTGATTACTGCTCTTAAGGTTATGTAAAGTATATGTTTTTAATAAAATTTCGTACAATTGTAGAAAAATAAAATGACTCATAGTATATTTGAAAAAGAAATTCTTTGAATAGTTTACATGGATATCATATTTTTCGCTCGCGCGGTAATATTGCGTCTGCGAACGCACGCGGCGGCGGTTACGCGGAATATTGCGCCTGCGGCCACGCGGCGGCGGTTTACGCGGAAATATTGCGCCTGCGGCGCACGCGGCGGGCGGGAACGTGATCACCTGCGACGTGGACTCTGAAACGTTTGCGACCACTGTCTCAGCTGTGTAGCCTCTTTAGTATATATTCTGTGTCATGCTATTAGGTTAGAAAAGACTACTCATAGTAGGAAGCATGCGTAGCAACGTGTAATATACACCAATCGATTTCTCATACCTTATTACCTAGGGCGTAGATACCCATATTAGGCTATTCTAGGCTCAGGGAGGCTAGAAAAGGCTTAAAAAAGGGCACTCAGTTGGCACTATTGTGCACTCACTTGGCACCTATGTGGCATCACTTGCAACTCATGGCACTCACTTTGCACGAAACATTAGACACTCACTTGGGCACTCATTGGCACTCATTGCACTCACTTGGCACTACCTGGCACTCATAGAAATACATCATAGAACACTAATAGAAAATCACTAGATACTTCTTACGGGATTGGGAGACCACCCAAAGCTGTACATCACATAGCCACATCAAAGATAACGCTAAAGCATGACGTTTCATCAAAGATGAGTCATCAATAATCCCGAGTCATAAAAATTGAGCCATCAAAGTTGTAGGGGCAGGTGTAGGAGTGTAGGTGTAGGCTATGTGAAGGCTGGGTGGAGTCTAGGTGTATGTAGTTAGGCCCTAGGTGCAAGCTGGGTGGAGCTAGTGTAGGTGTAGGGTTAGGCTAGGTGAAGTGGTGGAGGCTAGGTGTAGGTTAGGCTAGGTGAAGGCTAGTGTGGTCAGGTGTAGGTGTAGGCTAGGTGGAGATGGTGGAGGGTAGGTGCGGTTAGGCTAGGTGAAGGCTAGGTGTAGGCTGGGGGTAGGCTATGTGGAGGCTGAGTGTAGGCTAGTGAGGCTGGGTAGGGCTATATGGAGGCTGGGCTGTAAGCTTAGGTAGGCTAGGGGTGGTGTGTGTTGTGTGTGTGTGTGTGCGCGGGGCTAGATTGTGACCGAAATATCAAGGTCAAAACATCAAAAATAGGGCTAAGCCCCTAAGGTGGCCAAAAATTAGGGGGGGCCAAATTGAACCCATGAAAAATTAGGGTTCTCGAAAAATTTGGGTTCTCAAAAATTAGGGTTCTCAAAAAATAGGGTTCTCAAAAAATAGGGTTCTCAAAAAATAGGGTTCTCAAAAAATTAGGGTTCTCAAAAAATT
>JABUQX010074339.1:37500-47500 GCA_015478945.1 Trachelipus rathkii | reverse complement strand
CAATTAGATAGGAAATTTGATACTTGTTTAGTGAAATTGTTAATAAAAAGTAAATCAGATACTGGAGTTGTACTTTCATGAATACAGATCCATATATATATATATATATATATATATATATATATATATATATATATATATATATATATATATATATATATATATATATATATATATATATATATATATATATATATATATATTATTTATAAATATATATATATATAATGTATATATATATATATATATATATATATAAGTATATATATATATATATATATATATATTATAGTTATGTTTTTTTTGTTCGCAGCAGAGTTATATATATATATATATATGATATATATATATATATATATATATATATTACTGATGTATAAAGGTTATTTAAAACCTTGCAATATAAAGTAACATGTTAAAAGGATTTTATTCATAATAATTATCCAAAACGCTTATTGTCCTATTAATAGGATGCGAGGTATAAACAAGGGAATATAAGACCTGACTCCTTGACGTTGGTCAAAGTTGAGGAGTTTGAATCAAAATTAAGAAGTTTGAATAAAAGTTTGGGAATCTGAGTCAAAGTTGGAAAATGTTTGAAAAATTTCACAACCCTCTATCTGAATACTTTAAATGTATTGTTAAAGTTTTTAATTTATTTATAGCTTTTTACGAAGTTGGTGGAATGAATGGTTTGGTAGAGAAATATCCATACGCAATAGCTCATAATACCTCTAGCAATGATAGCTGTGGAAAGCCTCCAGCCAATTACTTGCACCTCTTTAGACCTATTGATGTATCTGAAGCTTATCCTTGGACAGGAATTATATTTGGACTAACAATAAGTGCCATCTGGTATTGGTGTACAGACCAAGTAGGTCCTCTTAGTTAATTTATAGTTGTAACATCATATTATACCACTGACGATTTGTTATGCTAAGTAGTAATTAATTTTTTTTTCAGGTTATAGTACAAAGAACACTGGCTGCTAAAAATCTTAGTCACGCTAAAGCTGGTTGTATATTAGCATCTTACATTAAAATATTTCCTTTGTTTATCCTAATACTTCCTGGAATGGCTTCTCGAGTTTTATTCCCTGACAGAATAGGTTGCACAGATCCAGAAGAATGCAAGGCTATTTGTGGTAACGAAGGTGGATGTACAAATATTGCGTACATTGAGCTGGTAGTGAGGTTGATGCCATCAGGTATAGCGCTTAAGTAATGAAACTTGTTAAAAATAGTGATTAATATAGTATTATCAAATAAATTTTTATTTATAAATAAAATAACCAGAAATATATTTTTTTATATATTAATGGATTTGAGGTGCTTGTCTGTGCATTTCCTGTGACTTTAACTTTCCTATGACTTGTTTATGACTTTCTCTTCTTTATAACAGGTTTAGCTGGGCTAATGGTATCAGTGATGATGGCCGCCGTAATGTCATCATTAACATCTATATTTAATTCTTCGTCTACCATTTTTACAATTGACATCTGGACAAGGTTTAGAAGGCATGCTTCCGATAAGGAACTACTAATTGTTGGTCGCCTCACTGTTGTAGTTCTTGTAGTCATTTCAACTATCTGGATTCCTGTATTACAGTTAGTATAATAATTAGATTTATTTGTTTAATCATGAACTATATAGTATCGAAATTGGATGATTCGTCAATTAAACAATAACTGAATATGATAATTTTTATTATTATTAATTACTCTTCGAACAGAAATGCAGGGAACGCAAAGTTATTTGATTACATTCAAAGTATCACGTCATTTTTGGCTCCATCTATATGCGCCGTCTTCATTCTTGCAATATTTTGGCCTCGTACCAACGAACCAGTAAGTTTTTTTTTGTTTTCTTAAATTAATTAATAATCAATTGGAATTAATTAAATAGAATTAATTAATATTTAAAACACCTAAGAGTCATAAATTAAATGCTAGAAATTTAAAATGTTACAGCAACATTCCATTAAAGCCATTTTTATGCGTATTAAGTGTTATTATTTTATTATTTATTGTGAAATGCAGTGGTTATAATATTTTTACCAGTTTCTTAATTTTACAATAGGGAGCTTTCTGGGGACTCATGATTGGCTTGATTATTGGGCTAATTAGATTTGTGGTGCAATTCTCTTTTCCACCTCCACCATGTGGCTCAAGTAAGTATAAACACATATATTGAAATTGCATTAAAACACCAAACTAGTATTTGATAAACTACAAGAGTAAATACTACTGTAATAATAAACTGCAAAAAATTTATTAACAAATTAAAATTTTACTATTTATTTACGTAAAAATTCATTTTGAGAAATATTTTGTGTAAAAAAATGCTTTTACACTATTTTCTTCAATCTTTATTAAACTTCTTGTTATATTTAACTCATTTTTTTAAATAACCAAAATGCTTTTAGAATTAAAATATATAATTCAAGTCTAAAATTTTGATCCCTTTAAAGTACCCTACATATGACTAAATGCAACAATATCAGCGCTTATTTTCCACTGATATTCTACTTTATTAAACACTACTAGAATTCTTTTTCCAGATGTATTATTAAGGGCTGTCAGTAATTCTCGTTAATCCTCGTTGATCCTCGTCAATATTAAGCAATAAAAAGTACCACTTTAACTTTCTGTTTCATTTTGGGGAAATAAAAACGTATATTTGAGGTGTATCTCTGCCATGTATGCGTGTATCTCATTCTCTTTACCTCCCAACTGAACTTTGCTGTAGAAAACAGCGTTCAGGAATTAGCGTCTTCAAACTCCAAATCCACTTCTTCTCTTATTTCATTACAGAATCGTGTCAAAAATATCTTATGAAAAGCTAAGAACTCTTTTCTCAGTTGAAAATGCAATAATCATTCTAATTCCTCTATCTCGCGCTATTTTTGGCAATTTACAAAAAAAATATCAATTTGATTCTTCTTCTTCTTCTTCTTCTTCTTCTTCTTCTTCTTCTTCTTCTTCTTCTTCTTCTTCTTCTTCTTCTTCTCCTCTTTTAGTTTCTACCGACGGCACCAAAACTCTCACACCTTCTGCTAAAGCTGAACTCATCGCTTATACCTTTGACTCTAATTCTACTTTAGATAACTCCGGAGCTATTCCACCCTCCCCACCTCCCTCCAGCTTATTTATGCCAAATATTATAATTTCATTTAAACATGTCATTCCTACTCTCTTTGATCTTAGCAGAAAGATAGCATATGTCCTAAGCCCTTACAGTATTCCACCTCTGGTTCTTCAAATTTGTGCTTCTGAGCTTTAACCTTTAACCTTTCCTTTTTTTCTGAAAGTAGGGACTCCTCTCATTCTTCTAACTTTGGTCTATTTCTTTAACCTTTGGGTGAGAGTGAGAGAGAGAGAGAGAGAGAGAGAGAGAGAGAGAGAGAGAGAGAGAGAGAGAGAGAGAGAGAGAGAGAGAGAGTTCTTCTCAAAGTTTTTGAATCTATCCTTTGAAGGAAGATTAGGAAACATCTTCAATCATTTAATCTTTTCTCAGATCGCCAGTGTGACTTCTATAAGGAGCGCCCTACTGGTGATTTACATTCCTTTCTCTTTGACTCTTCGCCCTCTGCTTGACGGCATTTCGGTGAATTTCTGCTGTAGCGGTGAACATATCGCAAGCCTTCGACAGAGTGTGGTACAAATCCATGATTTTTATACTTCCTCTTTTGTTACCTATCCTTATATCTGTGGTCTTCTCTCTGATTTTATATCCTGTCGTTCTATATCACATCTACCACTGTTCACGGCCACTGTTCAACCTTCAAATCTATTAATAGTGGTGTTCCGTAGGGCACTGTTCTTTCCCCCAATTCTTTTTCTCCTTCTCAATGATGATCTTCGATCTCTCACTTCGTCTTCTATCCACTCGTATGCCGACGATTCTACTCTTCTACCAGTAGGGTGACCTTGAAACAAGCGACTATTATTAAATTTGAGGTAGTGAACACATGGTTGTTTTCAATGTTTCAAACATTCAGTTCCTCTATCTTTCTACTAGACATAATCTTCCACACAACTATAATAACTTTTTCAGAAGCATGCAACTTGACCATCTTCGGATCTAAATATTCTTGGTATTTCTTTTACTCGTGACCTTAAGTTTATCCAGAATGGTTCCACTCACACAGATGAGTCTATTTGCCCCGATCAATCTTTCGCTCCAACTAACTATTTAGTTTCTTTCTGCCTATTGAATTGTTGCTTCTCCCAATTAGAACTATTATTATTACAATGGACACTGTTCTTTAGAACTCTTACGTCGCATATTTACTCTACTGAGAAGAACTCCTGAATATTCTGATCTTAGAAGTAACTGCTATGCTCAGTCTTACATTACTCCACTGATAGTGTATGGAGCACACACCCTTTGTCTATTTTCCCAACTTCCTTTGACTCACATTTTCAAACGCTGTGTGTGGAGACATGTTACCCTTTAATTTGCCTCTTGTCTTGATTCTTGATTCCCCCCCCCCAAAAAAAATCTGGTATATTCAATATTCCTCTGGCCTTTACCTACCAGAGAAATATATATATATATATATATATATATATATATATATATATATATATATATATATATATATATATATATATATATATATGATATATATATATATATATATATATATATATATATATAAGGGTTTCCCGGACACTAGGCCACACTTGATCAAAATTCTTATAGATAATGTTCACTACCTTCACTTCGGATGTATTTTATTTATAATAACAGTTGTTATCGTAATGGCAATTTCGATAATGACGCCACCGATACCTGAAGAATGTGTAAGTATTTTTAACATAGAAATAATATAGTACCACATATCTTTCATAGCATTTTAAGTATAATATTGTGTTACATTACAAAAGGGGATAGGAGAATGTTGATAGAAATTCTTCAGTATGTTTTATTTAGATTAGTTACATTTACCTGAAATGATAACTTTTCATCAGGTTAGGTATAGGTTTAGCTTAGACCTAGGTTTGGGTAGGTTGTATAAAATGGCAGGTACCGAATCCATGAAAAACGAGTTTTTTATTATACTTTGGAGATTTGATTAAAATGTCAACTGAACTGAAACAATATTACGGAAAAATTGGTATAACACAAAATTTTGCATTTTTATGCTAAAATATTTAGAAAATCTACTTTTTTTCTCTTCTAGGAAAATGTGACCATTTAATTATTGATTTTTATTATTATTTTAAACTCCTGACATTTAGCTGTCTTTCTAAAAAGCAATGCTTTTTTTTTTGTTTTTTTTAATTTTTTTATTTACGATAAGCGACAGGTTAGGTCTTTTTACTCATCATTACTTAGTCGTATAGTTTTGTGCAAAGTAGGGATTAGATTCATCGTAGAATAATTTAATAGCAAACTTCCCGATCCCTTTTCAACTAAATAAATTATAGTCTACATTCGTATTAAATTTATACAATACAAATTTGGTATTTGATTTATATATTAATTATATAATGTTATATTTAAATAATTATTAATCTTTCTAACTATATATTATAGTTGTTCAGATTAACGTTTTGGAGTCGATACAGTACCAAAGTTCGGAGAAGGATTCAGGTTGAGATTGAGGAGCCCAACAAGAAGCAGATTGAAAATGGAGAAGTAAATAAGAGTGAAAATGGAGAAGTAAAGAAGAGCGAAAATGGAGAAATAAAAAAGAGAAGAGTTGAAGAAGTTGATTTTGCTTCAATTTTGAAAGAAGATCCGAAGACGAAACTGTAAGTTGTGAACTGTAAATATTATTTTTGTAAAAGACTTTCAGTTCCATCTAATATCTTTGTTAGTAATATAATGTTTTAAAAGTAATTTAGGATAAGAATAGTTAAAATGTCACTTGAGAAAACACAATTCATGCAAAAGTACATCGCACATATAATTTTTATATCTCTCTTCCATTACTACTTCTAAACATACATAGATTAAAAAATATATATAATAGCTAAATGAGTATAGTCAAAATAAGTAAGCAAAATATAATTATTTCAATAAAATATACTCGATATTTTAATATCTAAGTAATTCTTGAGTTTAGAGACCAACTGTGCATGGTTTCAAAATTTACGTTTTCTTTTTACAGTATTGTGGATTGCAACGCAATTTTCTGTCTATGTATTATTGTATTCATTTGGGGATTCTTTGCTTGATGTCAGGGTTGCCAACACAATGGGAACAGATCTACGAATAAGTTTACGATGAGGAAATTGAAGACTGTGATGACGAGATGATTACAACAGTATATCAAGGATATTTATATGCATATATTTTCAAAAAATTTACCTCTTTCTTTCTCAAAATTTAGTTTTTATAAATAAATTTTATTAAAACACGTATTTGTTATTTACCTAAATCAAGAAAAGTAAAGTAGGTAAATTAAATGCCTTAAAATTAATATCATAAATAGTGATCAAGAATATTTAACTTATTTTACTACAGTATTCTACATCATAAAAAATACATATTTCTTGAGCTACTGTGTTTATGTTTATCTATCTATCTATCTAAATTTAAAGTAACTTTATTACTTAATTTGGATCTGTTGAAAAATAGCTGAAAAATATCAAAATAAATAAGTAAATAATTTTTGGAAGGTCCCACTGTTAGTATAATTACCGTAAGGAGGGATAAATCTTAATGTGAGACTATTTACTTCGTCTAAGGTATGTCAGAAATTTTGAATTAGCAGAACTAGACTATTATCTTTGAGTGAGATTGTAGATCTAATCGGCTATAAGATTGACAATTTCAAAAGGTCAAATCTGCATTAGACTCATTATAGGTTGATGGAATGTGAATTTGCCTGCTGTATGTGATATTACGCTGAAAAGATATTTTTAAATAGGATGCATTTTAATAGATAAAAAAAACTGGATTTTAAGATTAGAATTATTATGTTCTATAAACTAATATTTCGAAAAATTATACTGTTCTGTTATAATTCAAATTCTGTTCTAATTGCGACCGTCAGGGTGAGAAGGTGGGACAGCTTAAATGTAATTAAAAACTCAAACCAATCAATCAACAATTATTTTCAAAACATTACGAAAGCGAAAAATGTCATCTATTTACTAAACTATTAAATTACTAAAAATTACTAAAGAAAATGGATTTTCAATGCCATAAATGAAAGTGTCAGTAATACACAAAGGTGACACTTCTAATTAGAAGTGTCAGTAGTACACAAAGGTGACACTTCTAATTAGGAAGTGTCAGTAGCACACAAGTGTGACACGGGACTTTTTTGGTAATAGTTTTTATATGTTAAAAGCTCGTTAACTTAAAATCCAGATCTGTGTAGTTGCTACCTTAACAAATGACCCAACTTTCTTTAATGTCTGCTCGAATATAAATTTTTAAATACATAAATATTCTATTAAAATTTATTAAATATTAATATTTTATTAATGCTTTAAAATTTCACCTGTGACATTTGTAAATTAATTTTATTGAAGAAAAACTTAACAGAACAAAATAGGATAGAATTTAATTGGACAACCTGATAAACAGATTATATATATATAAATATATAATATATATATATATAATATATATAATATATATATATATAAATATATATATTATATATATATAATATATATATATATATAAAAATATATAATTTATATATATATTAATATAACCATATTTGCTAATTTTAAATTTCATAGATAATATAAAAAAACGAAATTCATCTTGTGTAGCGTAAATATAAGAGCATCGTATAATATATAGGTGTTAAAAAGGGCTCTCTCTCTATCTCTCTCCTCTCTCTCTCTCTCCTCTCTCTCTCTTCTCTCTTTCTCTCCTATAATTATATATATTATAATATATATATATAATATATAATATATATATAATTATATAATATTTATATATTTATAAAATTATATATATATATATAATATATATATATATATATATATATATATATATATATATATAAATATATTAAAGATAAGTAGGATGAATAAAATATTTAGGTTTCTCTAATAATAATATTGCCTATTTTTAAATGTCCTTGTATTCACACACAAACAAAACACACACAACCACACACACACACACACAACACCACACACACTAAATAATTATAAATATTAATAATATAGATAATATATAATATAATAAAATATATATATATATATATATAATATAAATATAATATAATATGTATATATATTATATATATTATATATATATATAATTATATATATAATATATATATATATATATAATATATAATTATAATATCATATATAATAATATATTAAAATATATATATATTATATATAGTTATATATATAATATATACTTTTCCCCTCTGGATCCCTCCCTTTTCCAAGAGGGCCACACCTTGCTAAGATACCCCGCGCAGCCGACCTTCTCCAAAGATCGCTTAGATTTGTGATTTTCCAAATTGATCTGGACGATGATTGTTGGACACTCTAGAGGAAGTGAAAAAACAGTCGCGGGGCCTGTTTGCATTTTGCGATTTTATGTGGTCTGTTAATTTAAACCTGCATTTATAATATTACAGTATTGGTGTGGCCACATCTTAGTTGCAAAAAGATGATTGGACTGTAACAATAGAGTCGAATTCAGATTGCAATTTCTGATGGGATGTTCATTTAGCTATATGTTTGTTGCCTGGTTTCTTAAAATAATTTTAAATTAGGAACATTTTTATTTGTTTGCATAAAATTTGCCCTTTTTGGGGCGATGTTGTTAGGATTTTGTTGTATAATAAGTGGAGAAGATGGAAGGTTGTTTTAACCTGTGTTTAGAGGGTTGAAAGGCATGTGATAATGGGTTGAGGTGTTTATTTTAAGCGTAGGAAACTGTGTACTAGCATTTCTAATGTTTATCTATGGGTTAATATGTTTCTCATGTAAGTGTTGTTGTAGTTGCCCAACCTGTTATAATTCATGAGGCCCTGTTTTGGGGTGTTTGAATTTTTCATTGTTCCTTGGTTAATAATGGTAGCCTAGGAGTACGATAATTTATGTGAACGAATGATGTTTGTAGTGTGATGGCACTGATGGATATTGTTATTGTTAATATCCGCGCAGCTATGGTTCTTAGTATGTATAGTTTCCTATTTGCTGATTGTTATGTTTCAATGTGTTTTGTGAAGATTAAGTGTGTGTCCTGTGTTCTCCAGAATTTTTGGTGTTTGTTTTTGGATAGCTTATGCCATATGGTTTATAAAGATTTGTTTGTATGCAAGTTGCGGTTGTTGTGAATGTTGATAGATGATTGTTAGGTGATGCAGACATTCTGTGTCAGTTAGCCAAGTTTGAATTTGATGTATTGATGGGCCAGAAAATTGTTGTGTTTAGGGTGTGTGTGGTGGTTATGGTGATGCCATCTGCGTAGGTTGTTATTATTTGTGTGAAGTTTTGTGTTTTGGATTAGTTCGGCTTGTGAAAAAATTAAATAAGGTAGGGGATAGGATTGCTCCTTGAGGTATGTCATTTTTTTATATTAACTATACATGATTTCTTTCTGTGTCTCTGTATTTGGCTGTTCTCTGATAGGAAGTGGGTATTCATTTCTTTAGATTAGGATATTGATTGACTATTTTGTGATTAATTGTCTCTGGATTCTATCAAAGCTTGTTATGTCGATTGCTACAAGTAGTATTTTGTGTGGGCCTGAAATTAAACTGTTTTTTTATTGGTTGAATGGTGTTTGCGGTTGTGGTTGAATGGTCTTGCTGGAAACCGTGTTGGAATGTTGTTTGAATGTGAGGTTTATTATGTAGTATGAGAATTTTCTAGGAAGTTTGGCATAGAGTGGATAATCAGTGAGATTGCTATAGGAGGAGGGGTTTGAAGGTCTTTTCCTAGTTTTAGTTTTTGGGATGATGATTGCTCCTTTCCAGATGTAGGGAAACATTTTGCTAAAATCGAGCATTGTCAATGTGTGTAAACTCGGTTATCGTAGTTATCTAACTGTTT
>JABUQX010074339.1:0-35000 GCA_015478945.1 Trachelipus rathkii | reverse complement strand
TATATATATTGCTCATTTTACTTTTTAAATTAAGATATTTAAAAATATGAGTATCCTAGATAATTAAGGACAATACTAGTTTTGATGTTAATTGGTTAAATCTTTAATTTAAATTTAATTAATCTGAAATTAGAAATGTTTAAGTTAATATGTGAAGATTTTTACTTTAATCGAAGCTTTATTTCCTCTGTAAAATCACCTTACTGACTGCTAATTTATTACTATTTAGGGCCATAATTAGTGGTTTACTTTGAAAAATAATATTTAATTATATAATAAATATATATATATATTATATATAATTATATATATATATATAACTATAATATAATATATATATATATATATAATATAGATAAATATTTATATATATATATATGGGGAGTGGTCCGAAAGCTGAACCTGTATCTCAAAACTGGACGAGATAGACAAAACTAATACCATTTTTGAAATCAGCGAACATTTTTATTGCAGAAAAAAAAACAAAAAAAGCAAAAAAAAAGATATATAATAATAAATAGATTTTTGATATTTTTCAATTGACGATGATGTTTGGAAACGAAAATATATAAGAAGACGAATGTTGAAAAAGTTCATAGGGAGGTATAGAAAGCAGGTTTCAACGTTAACATTTTATACCAGTAATGAGCAGGACTTAGTAAATGGTTATTTGAAAGTGATAAGGACGTACATAAATCCAATACGCAAACCAATTGTAACAGATTTGTTATCAGGCTACAATTAATGTCGATAAGAAGAAAAATGATTAGACGGATATTGTTGATCTAAAAAAACCCTAAACCTGACCTAACCTTATCTAACCTAACCTAATAAACCTAACGTATATATATATTATATATATTATAATATAATATATATATATATATTATAGTACTATTTAATATAATATATATATTATATATATATAACTATAATATATATAATAATAGATATACTATATATATAAAATATATATTATATATATATTATATATATATTACCAAAATAATAAAAAACGATGTTTTCCATTCACAATTAAAAAGTAAAATTTTCTTTTTTCTCTCTCTCTCTTCTTGTATCTCAGCAAGAGGAGGAGGAGTCTCGCTGCCAGAAGAGGTACCAAAATGCCAGTGCGCAAATGTTATTCAGCCGTATTATTTTAATCAATTTATTAATAATTAAAAAAATATTTTTATGTATGCCGGCATTAAAATGATCGCTGATTCAAAAATGTATTCAGTTTTCATGTAACTATCCCAGTTTTTTAGATACAGTTGTCAGCTATTCTTATCATATCATATTATATATATTATTATAATTAAATATAAAGTATATTATATATATATATATATATATATATAATAATAAAATTTATTATTTAAATAATTTATTTATAACAAAATCATAATAAATATATTATTTAATATATATATATATATATATATATATATAATATATATAATATACTATATAAAAACGATATTTTAATCCGATATATCGATATTTTTTTACCGATAATATCGAGAGCAATTTGATATTTTTTAAAAATATCGATATATCGATATTTTTTTAAATATCGGCATCCCTAATATATATATATATAATTTTAATTTAAAAGGCTACTTTATTTCACCTATCCAAAATTATAAAAATTAGAATTCGTCATGCTTATTATTGAAGCAATGGTTTTAAATAAATTAATCTCATATTTATTTTGTTAATTAAAGTCTAAATTATTTTTAAATTTTTTTATTATAAAGTACATTGTTTTAATTTTTATAGAAATTTATGTTAGTTTTAGTTTTTTTTTTAAATTTTAAATTTGATAGGTAACAATTATTTTTCTAATGTTATAAATTATATTATTATTTTTATTCTATTTTATTGTATTGTTATTATTATTATATTATTATTATATTATATTATTATTATATAATTATTATATATTAATTTATTATTATATTATATTATTTATTATTTAATTATTATTATTATTATTATTATTATTATTATTATTATTATTATTATTATTATTATTATTATTATTATTATTATTATTATTATTATTATTATTATTATTATTATATTATATTATTATTATGACTTAAGTAAACTGTGCTCCTCAAAATAATTTAGATTGGAAAGGTTGGTAAACCTGTTGAAATTTACTTTTAACATTCTGTATTTATGAAACCTAAAAAAAAGAAAACTTATTTTAATTTGGAACGATAATTTGAAATCATATGAAACAAATCTAAAAAGATATGTTTTTTTTGTTTTGTGCTCCACCATAGGCTTTGAAAATGGAGAAAGCTTAAGCAATTATAGAGACGTTTCATGATAATAATTAAATCCGGTCAAAAAATTGGGAACAATTATTTTAATTTTTTAAAATACAACTAATAAGAAAAAACCTTTTAAAAAAAAAAATTATAGAGGGCTGGCACCCCTTAGAAATGGGCCTTTGTGAATATTAGGACTTATGAGCTTACACAGCACTGAAGATAGTGAAGTAACTAAAAATCTGTTTATCTCCAAGTCTCGTAAAGGAGACTGAACTCTTTTCTTCCATAGTGTCGACGAAAAAAGGCTTTGAGATACTTACTCGCAAAGCCATGCCACACCCAGTTAACATATAGTGGAAACTCATATGGTAAAGACGACAGGTAAACGAATGGCTATGAATGAGTGTACACAGAAAATTTGTTATTTATTGACAATTACATTACTGGCAACAATGATTATTTTGATATAAATAACGGGTGAAAATAGGTGTTCTAATGTAGTAGTAATAATGTGTTCTAGAATGTCGATGGTGTAGATAGAAATAATGACGTAAATCACCGTGATAATTGTCATGTATGGAAGTCATTATCTAGAGTCATATGCTGAACACGAAAATATCAGTGATAAATTATATATATGATTTCTCGCTGAGAATTTTTAGTTATTCTTCGAAGTTACAGTGAAGTTGCATTATTCAATTAAGTGTAAAAGTTTCTGTTTGTGTGTTGTTAGCCTTATTTTTTATTAATTATATATATATATATATATATATAATAATATAATATTATAATAATATTATATATATATATATATATTATAATATATATTATATATATATATATATAATTATTTAATATTATAATATAATATATATTAATTAGTAGATTTTTAGATATTTTATTATTATAATGTGCTCACTAGTATTGTAGCTATAATAGTAGAACGTGAGCAGTAGTATCTCTTATCAGTAAAACCATATAAATTATATAATACTATATATATATACTTAATATTTGGAATTTTAGTTTCAAACTTCTCAAGGGATGGGATTAACTTTTTTTATTTTATTTTTTTTTTTTTAGATATAATTTTAGAACTATATAGGTAATACCCTTATTAGGGTATAACCCGTCAAAATATATGATTAGTGCTATGGTACAGACGCGGATTAATGGTTCTACTCTCACACTTTCTAGTCTTGGTCGATATGAAGACTATAACTGGTTAAAAGAGGTAACTGGCACTCCACCAACGTCTTTCGTGTAGAGATGTTCGAATCGCTTCTGCTAACGTCACTTCGTCCCGGCATGCAATTTATACTTCACGTAAAAGTCAGACGGAAACCAATCACTCATTTATGGGTTCCTGAAACACAGTGCTCTACTACAAAGCGATGAGTATATAAGATAGGAGTACTCGTTGGTCTGACGGATCAAGCCAGGGCGCCTCCGACTCCCAACTCAACACTGCAATAATAATGTAGTGTTGAGTATACATTATTTATATCTCTCTCTAGTGGTTTAAAAGGTGAAAAAGCGCATTTGCCCTTTGGAGTGCCGATGTATTGTATGGGCAATGATATGGAGAAAATTATTTCAAAGTATCTCAGTTGATTATTGTCATAGGCGTTTTGTGAGCTCTCAAACCACGGAAGGGGTCGGTGATGTGGGCTTCGAAATATCCTATTATACACATCACAAGGAGCAAGGGAGAGGTGTCCTATTCCGATCAAGATTGTAAACCACCGCCACGAGAACAGCCCATACCAACCCAATTAATTAGACGGTGAAAGATCCACCTCACCATCGCACCTTCCGAGGATAGACGCGAGAGTCTATTCTCGACACGAGCGCCATCTGCTGATTCTCGCATGGAAGATTGTTTGACTCTAATGCTGGCCGAGAACCCCGAAGCTACTCCGGCCTGCCTGTTCAGAGTGAGTGCCATATTATTACCAGCCGATCGAATCAAGGATGCTCTATACAACTCAACAAACTTAAAATTACGCAACAAAGAACTAAATACTTTAAAGAGAAAATAGAGAACAAAAAATGAAATAAAATATAATAGTTCTACAAATCACAAATCACGAAGCTGTAGAATCTTTATGCGCTCTGCACGCCTGATGTCCACAAGAAGTAGATAATTATGTTTGTTTATGATCACTTAGAGGGTAATCCATGCCGATCTTACTAGTACTATCTAATATAACTATAGAGGCAAATCATGAGAAATAATTAGAGAGATTACTTTTAACCACATACGAGTAACTATAAATGTTCATGTTATCCTCAGATGTTAATGGACTTATGCGTGAGCTTTGTATTCCTCCGTATATAGATGGTGAATGGCGCTTTATTCATATGAACGCTCTAAAAAACTAAGCCTAAAAAGCACGTCTTATTAGTCAATTAACTCAAACAGTTTCCTTCAATTTTACCTGGTTGTACGACATGCTTCTGGAATGAAGGATTAAACCTAGGATAATTGTATATATATTATATAATGTCCAGAAATATTGAGGTATTTATAAATATTTAATTGACCACACCATGTACATCTGTTTGATAGATCTGAAAGTTGTGGAACTATCCTCTTAGGTCTACATGGAGGATTCACCAAACACTGTTGTTTTTATGTGTTATTATGTGAACAGCTCGTGGATAACTAAGCAACTTAACGTACGTAAAAACATTTTGGAGAGAAAGATAGATACAATTTCTCCGGCATAAGAAATTGTTACGTAATAAGCCCTTTGAGAGTAGATTCCAAAAGCGAGAGTTATTTTTACCACCATTACATAATTAAACTTGGATGATGAGATTTTGTGTTAAATAGGCACCTAATGGTGATAAAGGAAATGAGAGATTATGGATTTATTAATTAATATATTAATGTAGACTGAGTTTTTCGAGTGCTTATTAAGATAACTAACATAAAATTAAATATGAAAAGAGGGCAGATTTTCAAGTACTCAGGAATCCGCTCTGAGATGTTGACACCACAATAAAAACAGATAGAACCACTCGAGAAGCGTTTTTTGTTATAATAAATGGCTAAAACGAATAGTATACTATCTATGAGCTATTGGAATTCCTTCTCGACTAATAAAAACGTAATACCAAACCTATCCTCTAACAAGTTTCCTGGGAACTAAACTTATGATGTTGTATATGAGAGAGTGCAGATGGGTAATAGTAAGAGAAGGTGTGTAGTCTAATATTATATTATAAGAAACATTATATAACAACATATAGTTCACTAATTAAAATTACTATTTTATCTATATATATATTTCTCATCTGAAATTCATTTCATCCTCACTAAATTCTCGGGCAGTATTACTCGTATGAATACTAAGTGATAAGATTTCCACCATAAAGTTAATTATTAATCAGCAATTATGGAAGATGAAACAGTATTATACTCATAGAGTGCAAAGATGGAGTATAGAAGCAAATAGTATGATGTGATATATTAATTGCATGGTTACTTGAAAAGTAGAATTAGGATTCACTTCAGATACATAAAAGAAAAAGTAGTTTTCTTAAAATCAATGTCTTTGTGTTGCATATTACTTCGCAGATCAATTTAACATCAATTATTTAATAATATTAATATATAATAATTTATATATTTTATTATTTTAAGTGTGTATTAATTGTCATATTATATATTTAGATATTCAAGTGAGCATGATTTGGTGTCTAAAATATGGACTCTGAATCATAACCTGTAAATCGAATTAGAACCGTGATCAGCCCACACATTAACTTATATAATAAATACTAAATTAGTTACATAGTGGTTGTATTGAGCGGAGTTAACACCAAACAATGTAGATATATACTATATTTATCACATCGTCTTATTTGGATGGATTATGACATCTTCTTTGTGAAAGTCTGCTCACAGCGATCACACTCACTCATATATATTAAAACAATACATGATAAAATCAACTCTCCAAAAATTCATTATCGGTGATAGCTGCTCATAGAATAACATCACGTGACAGTAGTGAGGTATGGTGCAACCCCAATTACACTGTCTCCATAGATGTCTCCACAGATACGAAAAAATTCACAGAGAGGCACGTATCGAGTTAGCAACATGCTCGTCATGATTATCTTCTATTTCACACTCTATGTCAGTTGTGATAAATCTTTGTTGTGAGTATGATACCCTCAAATGGTGAGTGACACTGTCACTTCATCCCTTTATTGAAGTTAATGCAGAATTTCTGCCCATACCATGTGGTCTATATTGTGGAATGCGAAAATTCTTAATCATCTGATTTTTTTACTAATATATATGTATATATATCTCATTGTTATATATTATAAAATATATTTTTTTAATACGAATATCATCTTATTATTTCTAAAACTCTCCATTCCTCTGCAGACCTATTATCAACTTATTTATGTCTTACTTTTATCTCCTTATTATTTATATAATATTTTGATATAGCAATACATTTCTAAATTAAAATATATAGCTGTGATGAGATGGGATCTGAGCATCGTCTTATTTAACTTCAGCACTTCGTGCACGAATGGGCCTTCAGTTATAGTATAATTGTATAGGATATATATTACGACGTACATTGATACTGTCAGACAGAAATTTATATAATTTTATTCTACTTAAAGAGGAGACCACAAATATGTCATTAATTATTTATGTAACGAATATTTTGCTAATCTACCATACTTATTAGTATTTTTCTAATAAAGTACTATCTAGAATGCTCGAATTACTCTTACTGCAGTAGAAGATACAGGTACATTTTGAAAATTAGATTGACACAATTCGGTATTGATCAAATAAAGACTTAATCATATTGGGAAAATAAAATAAATATCATATAACTGTTTAATAAACAAATAGACAATAAAAAATGTTTTCCAATATGCTAAACACTGTTATTGAACTCAAATAGGATAATATAGATTTTACATCGTTGAATAGATCCATTATTGAATGAAACTAATATATCATCATAAGTGCTATTTCCAAATTTTAATTTGTATAAACGACATATGAACTAAATCCCAACATAGTATAAGTATATTGTCCGCCATCGTACTCACCTAATTTAACCATTCCCGGGGAAAAATAGAATTACTTTAGAATTCTTCGAACTACTTGATGGTCTATAATCTATATTATATATATTAATATATATATATATATATGTTGGTGATAAATAAAATTTAAGTAACATAGCTATTGAGCTATGTTCATCGTATGTATACGTTATATATTAAAATTGTTATCTCCATATTCGTGACTAAGACCATTTAGCTTATTATAAGGCATATATATAGATATACTTGTGCTTGCTTTCTTTTCCTCGCACCTTCCAATATACACACTGACCCAAAGAATTCGCGCGTAAACGCGTCGCCATAGAACAGACATCAAGAAAAGAAGAAGAAAAAAGACAGTGAGGAGACACCATAACGATACACTGTCGAAAATAGAACAAGACCACAATTGCTTACCGCCCGCCATCACCAGTGTACCTACTTAATCTACGATACCGAGCAGATTCAGCACAATGAGCACGTAAAATAATATACCGTAAATATGTAAGATCATGGTTGATCGTCTCGTATCGGACCTCTCACTCTTTATGTGTTTAAAAATCGTTCAAATGATATAGTGTTATCTAATATTACCTGGCCCATGAGGGGGCCACAAACCCTAAATTGCCCCTCATATCAAATATACCTCGACCATTCTACTCATCATGCACCTTTATTCTCGCTTCTCTGTCCAAACTCACATTTCTCTCCTTAACTAGATACATCGTCACCGACTTCAATCCACTTTCACTATATTATCTGCATCCGAGATAACCTATCCCTCACTCACTCAACTTAAACAGTTAAGTTTAAAATTAGTAGAGGATGTTCTTACATGACCAAAACCTAATGAAAATTCAATATACTTTACATATTATATTCTACTCATTTACCCCTTTCTTATCATACCACACCTACTCATCATAATACGTATATTAATCATTCCTCTTCTTTATCCATATTCTTACATCACACCTAAGCACACCCCTAAATTGGGTCCATCTGAACACATGAATCTTATAGATCTTATATTCTTATATACCAGTACCATAGTATCTCAACTATTCAATACTAATACACAGGTAACAACATACCTCTCATGTTATAAGACCACTAGCACACTCAAATGAACAGTCCCTTTGCATATTTCACCAAACGTATTTAAATTGCACCAGCACCTATCTGACCACATCACGACAAAGCTATCACTTAGGTATACAGCTCTGCAATCCTCCCTGCTTGCTAAATATCGCGCAAATCATAATAGCAACCTAATGAATAAAATTAATAGAAACCTATCTTACATGACAACGAGTACTAAGGCTGCTCTCATCCATAGACATAACTATCAACCCACATGTGAGAGTGTCCTCACTACAACCATTAAGCGACCTTTCACTCCTTATGCGCCACGCTCTCTAATATTCACAGCCCTCTGTCACTTAACGACACACGCTGCGCAAGATCCTCACTACACGCGGCCTGCACACTGACGGCGGACGTCAAGGTCGCTAGCTAAGAACTCTGGCAACGCCCATCGCATATAACTCAGGTTATTTATGGGTCTACTCTCTCACGATCATAACTCACTCACCATTTCTAACACCAATTACCTTACATAGCAGGATTACACACCGTCAAATTCGTATAATGCGATAAAATTTAAACAATCTCAACACTCATGGAACAAATGTACCAGACCCAAATAACCGATAGGAGCAACGATGAGGCACGACCCTGGTTCTTACCTTCGTCTACGTGATCCTAAACCAATCACCATTGACACCACCCTATATACGTATTGCGTACAAACGCCTGCCGACTATCGTCCAATTACCATGACCTATGTTCGGAATCTCCACATCTCAGCCAGCCTAAAACTACCGAAGACAATATACAATTATATCTACCTGCCACTAATGACAAATATATCCTACTCTACAGCTCACCTGATAATTAAGTGCCCTATAATGAGACAAAATCACATAAAACACATAAATAACACAAAAAAAAAAAAAAAAAAAATTATAATACGGCATACAACCTTCATCAAAATTCTAAGATACCTTTCAATATACATCAATGTAAAGATATGATCTCCACAGAACGCATGCGTTACCTATTACCCTACACGCACATCCTTGTTCATTCACCAATCAGTCCCTCACAGTCATTCTCGACTGTTCAACTCTACTTATTCGGACACGTATTAAATCACCAGATCATTAATTATCCTTCCCTATATTCTAACTATACTCATATAAACTTATTCCCCTATAATTTCTACAGTTCCCCTTTCTCCTTACCCTTATACAAGGGTACTATATTATCTCGAGTCTCTCATCCAAATCTCCCTTATATTTATTTTGTGTGATATACTTAATACCCATCACATTATTACTGCTTATAACATCATACATTCCTCAAAATATATTACTCCATATTACTATTATTATTATCACCATCTCAGACCTTCCGCATCTGATACTATTAATTGACTACTATTTCAATTTCATAACTATACAATAGCTGCACATTCACTATTAACCTATTTCATTACATATGATGAGGTTGATTGGCGCATATGAAGTCACAGCAAAATAGTCACACAACAATTCCTGAATAATATATTACCTATTATATCACTCTATGCAACCATTACTAAAAACCGCACCACATTCATCTAACACCTCATCTAATATACTGTTATTATATATATATAATATATATATATATTAATATATCATATATTATATAATATATATATTATATATAATATATTATATATATATAAATAAATATATAATATAATTTGTTAGACCCTATACTATTTATTAAACATATAGTATATTTATATATTATAATATAATATATATATATATATAATATATTATATATTAATATAAGTACTCTATAAAAATAATTTAAGGCTGCCCTCCCCTGCTTTGAAAGTGGCTCGATACCGCCCATATGTCCTACCATTGACAAACTGTATTTCGTCTTCTACCTATCAACCTTAACATTTCCCTGCTACTACTGGTGTTAAAGTGTTGCACTTATCAGCCTGTTGAGACTCTCTGCACACCGAAGAGACAGTGTTCTCGAGAAAAAAACTCTCCTAAGGATCACTAAGAAGATAACCTCATCTTTCAAGAATAATGTTGGATGTTATATACTATGTTTCTATGACATTAAGAAATATAATATGTAATTGAACTCGAAAGTGAAAATTCGCACAGCGCGGTTAGGTACGCTATACCATACTATGATCTATTAATCTATTCTTAACTTCAATCTACACAAGTATTATCCTCCTCACTCACAACATGAACCTTCTTCTGAGTTTCGCTGCTTAGTTACAGCGATCCAATAGACCGTACGAGTATATTTAAGATTATACGCCACCGACCTTTATCATTTAAAATAATCCAATAGTGGTGTTTACTCATATCAGAATTCTGATTCTATCTTCATATATATAATCTATTTTGTAATGATCTATCTATTACTATTTATTATCTTTCTATAACTACTTTTATAGACCGATTAACTCAGTACTTATCAATTACTCCAGCCAATATTTGAAATAGACGACTCAACTCAACAGAAAATAGGTGAGCTACGATGTTGGCCTTGAGAGTTTTATACTGACCTCTGATCTTTCTCGTACTACTATGATTAGGCGTATTAAAGGAAAAATATGGATATTTAGGTGTTATTTTCAAATGTCACTGTATCAAATTATGACTCATAGTTTTACTTCATCTTACACACATTGACATAATTTCCCACACAACTATAAAAATTCACTTTGAATAAACCCGAAATCTCCAACTCTCTATCTGTTCATTAATTTAATATTCTTGAATTTTATATTATTTTTGTGTGATCCCCTTAAAGGATCACATTTACCTTATTTTTCATAACAAGCTTTTAAAGAGGTTGGCGGCTATCTTTAGGCTTCTCAAATAAATCCCAGTTGTTTATAGCTCTCTTATAGGAGCTGTATGTTCGTTAACTATCTAATGAAAGTAAAAGGCTTGACATATATGGGGTGGCTTCCCCACTCATACTCCATCTCCTCTGATAAGGTGTAGTCTGGAGTTTTTAGGTTTGTCTCCCAAATTAACTTCCTTCACTAAATATCTCCAATCTATTTTTTAACGACGAACTGTTGACAAGGACTAAACTCCTAATAACTATCTAGATTATTACATAATGAACATTTGTAATTAATACTTTACTGAATTATTTTCACCAAGTCGTTATATAACCTTCTTACTTGAGGAAAGCCGAGAGACTAGTTCAGACCACACAGTCTTCATCCTTTTCTCTCTCCATTACTCTCTAAACTACAAGGACTTTACCATCTTAATGCTTACATTATCTTACATATTACTTCATCTTGGTAAAGTCCGGTATATATTCCGTATCTAGATTAATAATCAGTCTCCTTTGATTTGACAATAATATCTAGTGGGACGTGAGTAACAGAGCAGGTCTGCCTTTACTAGTTTGAACCCTAGTTTCACCTAATTTCCCAAAACTACGGTGGAATTTGGCAAACTCTGACCTTTAGACCCAACTAATTCCATGGCTATATGAATATAATATATATATATAATATATATATAAATAGATTATAATAATATTAATATAATAATATATATTATTTAATATATAATAAATATATATATAATATATATATAATAATATTATATATATAAAATAATATATTATATATAATAAGATATATATATATTATATATTAAAATATAATATAATATATATAATATTAATATAAAATTGATAATAATACTCACACTAAATCAGTATAATAGCCATAAAATCGTAACCCAATACTAGTATAACTAATACAATATATAAATCCGAATGCTTAAAAAGTTTAATCATAAGTAATGTGCATTTACTTTATTATGATTGAAGAAATATTTTTCAACTACTATAAAGAAAACAATGTAGTTCTTCTTTATAATTTAAGCAAGCGGTTACGGCTATATGAAAAAAGTTATTACAGAAGATTAATGTGCACTGTTTGATTTAGTATTAATGCATTTATTAAAGATAAACGTAGTTTGGAGTATTCCTTCCTACCTTCTACCAAAAGTTCAACTTTAGAACCTTATTCCACTAAAAATTGTTTTATTGTTACTTTGTAAGCACTAAGCTGATTTAATTATTCTTACTCAAAGGAAAAATAATAATATTTTAAAAGTTTATATAGTGCTATGAATCGTTTCGCCCCCTCCTTTGATGTTTCTACCAAAAGTTCAACAATGTATGTAACTTTTAGTATCATCAGAATAATATCATTGTAAGAAAGTATAAATCAATAAATGTATCTCACCCAAAATCTATTATTGGGATATTATTGCTTTTGGAGGAATCACTATACAATACCTCAAGTGAGGTATAGTCCATCACCCGATAGGAAGTTCGGGTCTCTCGGCCTCTTAATTGGAGAATACTAGGGCGTGACTTATCTCACCCCTCCTACGAGATGGAGTGCTACTCCGTACCACCTACGCTCTTGGTCTTATTGGGTGAGTAGTTCGCTGAGGGGTCCTCCGATTAACCTATCACCCTTCCCGTGAGGAGGATAAACGGTCTCACACCCCTCCGTGACCCCCTATTCTCACGGCTTCGAGCCCTAAAAATAGGTAAAATTAGCCATAGAGGGTGAGTTACTAGTTGTATATCACTGTGCCGTGACCCAAAAACAATAGCCTAAAACTACTGAGCCATATGAGTGCACGTCAATAAACTTAAATAGATCTCTAACTTATCACGATGAACTTATTACGAAGTTATTGACCTCAAAAGGTGTATATATATTATATAATTAATTATATATAATAATAGATATATATATATTACATATATATATTATATATATATATATATTATTACTATATATATATTATATATATATAATATATATATACTATTATATATATATATATATATATATATAATATATAATATATATTAATATATATATATTTAACATTATATATATATAATATTATATAATTATATATATACTCATCAAGGAAAAGTATTAACCAGATCTACAACTGATTATTTTGGACTAAAATTTCCAACGTACATGATACACTTTATTGCTATTACTATTACATTTTGTGATAAATATAAAATATAATAAACTATGCTCTATAAAAATAATAATAATACTAAGCCTATAATTAACCGTTTTGGCATATATAAAACAAATCACTTATTTCATAAACTTACCGCTGTACCCTCTTAACTTAATAAGACAACCCTACGGAAATATTAAAGTTGACCAATACTATTTATTGTATATAATTGAGGCTTATCACACTAAACAGTGTTGCACTCAATAAATATCACATATAAAGCCGGCAAAATTTCTCGTTAAGACAATATCTAATATAGTAATGATCCCTCGAAACATCAAAATAGCACTCCTCGTGACTGAAAATGATTATATATAACGGTGTACATATAATTAAGCGTTATAATTTAATCACGGGTAAAAAAGAATAAATTCACATATTGAGAATACAAAAGATATAGAATAATGACGTAAATATGTAGTAATAAGATATTTGATCATTGGCACAAATCCATAACTCAAGTTAGCAAAATAAACATCGCGGTCAAATTAGACATTATTTAGCATGATTAAGTCACTCGAAGCACACTGGCACATCCACTGATTCTATAATTCTATGATTCCTATCTTCTTCTTTCAGCAAAAGTACCTCTGAATAATTACAATAACTCCTCGAATAGTTTGTGTCAGCTATGTTATCTCATCTCGCGATACTCCTCACCCGCCAATATCAGATGACACCACCCACACGAGAGAGGGAGTGCGAAAAAAGATGCGCCAAATTAAATTAAGCCTATATAGTATATAATTGCATTTTACTCCATGAAATGGAGGGTGGTGAAAAGTGACCTTATCATTTAAATCATACTTACATGAATGTTATCAGTGTATTTATACTGTTAAAATCTCTTTTAAATCCAGCTGCATCCTTGCGATGTGCACATGAAGCTGCAAAAGATTATTGCCTGTAACATAAGGTAGCACACCACACTCATTATGACATATCATGCATTATGAGTCCACCTAATAATGTATAACCTCATAAGCGTAGGTGTTGTTCTCGGCCTTAAAAGGGATATTTAAATAGCCTTCTAAAGTGTAAAAATAGGAATGGCTTCTGAAGACAGAGGCTTCTTTTTAAACGGTTGGTACTAAGCTACTATAATCGTAGTCCGGCCTTCCCCCTAAGTATACTAGTAAAATTTAAAGATTCAAGGAGAAAGGAAGAGGGACAGAGAGGATATCATTTAATTCAGGATATAAAGGTCAAGGATCATTTATTAATAAATTAATACGCATATACAATTTAACTATTCATGTAATTACTCACAACTGTGTGTCTTGTTCTCCTTGTCACTCTCACAACCATGTACGCTATAGAGGTAAGCTCAGTCCTACCTATCTACTCTCAATATCTCTACCTAGATGTTTTCTTATCCTTAACGCATTAACAATCCTATGATCGTATCTTCTCTACCATAAGGTTCCTTTGCTTTTCATTAGCTTTATTCTCATATGCTGACAAAAAAAGTGTAGAAGGACACTTCAGACTGTGTTAGATAGTATCCTTATCACAAGATTGTCTTTAGTGATTTCAAATTACCACCTTGTCTCCTATTATTATGTGGCGCATTACTATTTAGTGATTTTGAGTTTTGAAAATAACAACATGGATAGGGGCCGTGATATTTGGGTTCGAGCATTCCCGATGTTATTATGCTAATTCCTCACTATAAGATATTTTGCATACTATAATGAAATTCATTGGGAGAAAGGACATCCTATTGCGCAGATTTGTTCGTTGTGCGAGAGGCTTGTCGGAAGGTGGAGGTATTTCAAAAATAAATAAATGTCGCATAGGACATTGTCTGTCTGGACACTTTTGTATTTAATTAGGCCGCCAGGAATAATTTATATTCTGCCCCATATAAACAGACTTTACTGTGACTAATCCCACTCTCGGAGATAGGGCTAGGAGCACAATGCTGCAGATAATCGAGACATGACGAAGTTAACTCTTACCAACACGTTCCCTAAATCCTCCCACTGAGTTGTCTCCCTCTCGAATGCACCAGTTCAGCCAAACCACATAATATCGATAATAGTCTAAATTGTCTCTCCTTCGTTAGATAGAGGTCATCATTTATCATAGTTTTCACATTTACCGTATTGAGCGTAAATTGGATACGTTTAATATTAATTGCTCAGTGACATGTTTGGTGTTGATATGTTAAATCACTCACGAGTACATAATAACCTATCCACCGAGCATCTCTATCACCTATGAGACACGAAGGTGATCCACGGGCGAAATGTGTGGCCTCCGTGATCTGAGATCAATGATGGCAATCGGATCATTATTCTCACTGTGGAGGATATGAGTGCTGGGTTGATTAGACTTTCCGATATTTTTACGTATGATAATCTTATCGTAAGAGCTATGTTGGCCGACAGGCGATAAGGGATAAAATTCCTCATTTATATGAATGCATTTGTCAAGAATATTTGTAGCAGTATCCTTTACATTAAACTCATTTAATCAAGTATATATACTTACTGTCATGTGAGTTTACATAACGTATATAGGGATTAGGAGCTTTCCATTTTGCTCATTTACCGTAAACAGATAGTTTATATTTTCATAGCTCCACTTCTACAGTAATGAAATTGGAGTCACAAGAATTGACTTATAGTGTTACTTCTCTTAATGCTACTCGCTGCTAAGATAAATACACATAGAGTGCACCTCGAGTCCTCTGAGTAGCGAGGGTGTTCTCACCACACCACATCGAGATATCCCTCAAACATAGAGACACTAACTCTCACAGAATTGGCTGCATCACAATACTTATCTCTCGTACACTGGCATTTACAGGTAGGTCTCGGCATTTAGAGAGGACCTTATAGGCCATAAAATTAATTATCACCAATGTCATATCGTAATTACCAAAGGTGGGTTACTTCTTCCTCTCTATCAATATGAACTTATTAAAATCCCCTTGCCACGATCTGTGCTCTTATCAATTCTCAATTATTGATAATAACATAGTCTCGATCAATACTCATATTTAAGTTGGCGTGCATGATTGATTTGTCACTTATCTGTGACTCATTATTGCTGTTGCTATTCATCTCGAGCATATCTAGACTATAGTCATTCTCATTCACACTTTTACGAGACATCTCCCTCTTCTTGAGGTATTCATCATCAGCAGTCCCTTCACTCGCATGTCGTGTACTTCACAGATTAATCATGCCAACTGTAGTATCTACTCATAGCTGATGAAGTGATATTATCCAATCATCTCTATAATTCCTATACGTTCCACCAACCATATGAATGTCCAATTCCCCCGTTAATAAGCACTTATATTCCATTTTGTGTAACAATACTGCTTTTTCGATCTATGCACTATTATAGATGGCGTCTGATGGTTATGTCTTTTACCTGTTTCTTCTCTCAAGTATCTTCTCGCATTGTGCTCCACGCATGGTGAATGCGAACCGGTACTTTATGGCGTATGCGGTATGCTATAGTTAAAATTAACTCCTAAATGTTTTCCCATATTCGAAAACACATGCTCTCGTGCATGGTCCGCGTGAGAAGATAATTCATTATATGGGAGCTAGTATTCCACCCTTTTAAGAAGGCGAAGGTGCTCGTAATAGTATCTATTTAAATGGCCAAAATTTTCATTCATAGTGGTAGTATTTTTGGCTCAGCGTTCTGATTGGCTATTTCACTCGGCGATGGACCAATCACAGGCGCAGCTTTTGACGGAACTTGATTAATTATACTCATAAAAGCTTACCGTCATATCTCTATTACTCGAGGCATGATAGTTCGTCATATATTACTTAATTTCTCACTCTAATCGTGTTTTTGCTATGATCTCTTTAATCCAGTTAATAATCATTCATTCATCTCTATGTAACTTCACTCGCTTTTGATCATTACATGGCTATCTCTAAAACGAGAATTTTGCTTTTATTATAAATACATGACTCTCGTCGAACTTGCTAATGATCTCAATACTATGTATACAATAATCTCGTACCATCTTCCTCTCTCAGATACTATGGTAATATCTCTCTGCAAATCAGATACTCATATCTTATATTATTTTTTATCCTGATCATCTAGTCATTATAATGCTTAGTGTAAGTATAAACAGTTCTATACGATAACGAGCACACATTCTGTCAAGAGTGAGCACAAATCCATATCTCTCATATTATTCTGAATGAAATAATATGGCATAATAGCAACACCAACTCACGCTACGTTTTTGTTTAAGTTCCCGTCCTCGCTACTCTTCACCACTTTTTCTCTTCTCATACTAGGTGCTCTGCGAAATATAGCTAACTGATAAGCCATAGAGAAAACTCATTGGGTCCAGAGGAAAGACTGGGAGGAGATTTCCTCTTCTCTCTCGAATCAGCTCGTCCTGTTCAATGAATCTACTTCACCGGCGCAGCGTCCACTGCTCAGATAACGTGTTGTGCACAATAATATTATCAATAGCGGCTTGAAGCGCTTGGGTAAGCAAGGGTTGTTGTATGTTTAATTGCCTTTTTAGCATCTTCAAAAGCTTTGTGTGCGGCTGGATTCCATTGGATCCGTCGTCTTGCATAAGGTTTCCCCCTCAGGAAGATATTGAGTGGAGCTATCACATCTGAAAAACAGGCCATGGATGAGCGGTAGAAGCCAATTTTTCCCAGAAAACCTCTTAAGTCTCTAATAGTTTTTGTTTTGGGATGTCTAGTATTTCTTTCACTTTCTCATAGTTTGGTGTTATCCCTTTTTCATTGAAGTCCGTAATATCCCAAATAATTATCAAATACACACGAATTTCTTGGAGGATCGTAAATTTGACTTCTTTGCTAGAAAATATGAGATATCTCGACTATTCTACAATATGTAGATCTCTGCTTTTTAATACCTGTTCATAGTGAATTGATTCTTTATGTGTAAATCCTCTCTTCTTCTCTGTGTGTGTGGTTAATTTAAGAACACGTTATACCAAGATTAAGAACTTTATTGTGAGCTATTATTAACCGGTACTGTGTAGCTGACGCTTACACTAATCACAATGCAACCTCACTTTGGATATCACTCAAACAGCTCTCTCTCACGCATTGACACAAATACTCTTCACTCTGACCACAGCGAGTCTTCAGTGAAACTGTAGGGTTTCCCAGGTTAGAGGTTATAGTTAAAGTATTTACGCTATCTGAGCAGAATACTATAAATGTGTGCGTATGCAAAATCTCTAACTCATCTACTCAATGCCTATGTAATCGCAATTTGTATTTGCTGTCTTCCACGCTCGTTTATGTTCTAACTCTGAATATCTATTCGATTAATCAATATCCATGTTACCTTATATATATCACAACATGTTGTTCTTTCTACCCATGGATGACGTTTTATGACTTCATCACAGCTAATATAGCGGCATAACTGAACGACCTGTATCTCTACAAAATATTCATCACTATGATGTTCTCTTGAACATGTGATATTTTTAAAACGACTTTATAAAATATTTGTGAAGTCTCAGAATCAAGTCCTGTCTCAATCCTCACTATGCATAAATGCCAAAATTAAGTGGTCCCAGAAAAGGCATTGCTCGTAATTAAGTTGTTGGATATAACTGCCTATACGAATGAGAGAATGGTAATCACTATATCCAAAACTATGTATATAAGTGATAATGAGAATACTAGAGATTCAATCCCGGAGTTAAGAGCTCCAAATACACACCAGATTTAGAAAGATGACTAAGAACGGTCTATTGGTTCGGGAAAAATGACTTTGTCTACTAGTCCTGCTTCACTTACTTATCCTCGACCTGGTTTTTTAATATTAAGATTAGCTGTTACACGCTCTAATTATGCATTTCATTGAGGTGTGTATAAGCCTTTATTGCAATAAGACCAGTATTCTTCTCAAACTGTATATCCACGCATGTCAGCATATAGATAAGTCTTTGAAGATGATTAAAATATGAGTCATCTATGTATATACAAACATCCTACAAACTATACTCCTTTTGACATACCTACATTATATCTGCACACAGCCACTTTTCTAAATAGGTAATTATGTTAGCATCTAGCTGACTGAACGTTTGGACATGTTCTTAACCATTCCGGGGCTCCACGTCTAATAATTCATATTATGAGCAGATGAATATTTCGGTCTCATAATAATTATATTATCCAGCCAAATAGTACGCCTTTATTCAATAGAATCATACTCTAATTAGCTGATTATCTGAAAAGGGGAAATGTGTGATCACATTTAGCTATATTACCAATAGCTAAAGTGGATCTTACATTCCCCATATATATATTACATTATCACTAATAGATGAATATATTTCCTGGCTATACGCGATGTAATGAGAGTATATACCACTCATAGCGAGATCGAGTACCACTACATTCGTCAATATGTGAGATTAATACAATAAAGTGAAAGTGACATAGGTTTTCGATGATCTGCAAATAATACTTAGAAAAATAAGGTAACTCTATAGTCTTCATTATGCGGGAGTTATACGGACAGTACTTAGAATCTGTTGAATGACTCATATCAAGGAGTACATATGGCATAAATTATTATATAATACCTAAATATACCAATTACCTCTTTGTACTCGGTCCATAACCTTCTGAACAAACTATATGAAATGAATCAATGAGTATTTCTGCAACGAAAATTATTACATATCATTTGATAGATAATAGCCTTCCGCAATTCTTGTAAAAAGAGGTCAGAGAGAAAAGCTAATCTATACGAATCTCCGTCACAAAATCAGTGGTCCGACACCTAATCGATCTCTCGTGATCCTATACTACCACTGTGTATTGAACATTTAGTCCTAATGTCATACACACGACCATATCCCATCTTAACAGTACATGTCCAAATTACTTATTCCACCCACTTCGAATGAAATTTGAATAATATTTTGTAGCTCAATTTTATCGAATATAGAATGACTAATATCTTATCGATGCCACGTCCGCCACTTACTTCTTCATACCATAGAGGTAGGTGAGAATTACTTATTAACCCATAAATTGAAATTCTCATCTGACAGCTCGCCGGAGTACTGCATTGACTAGAGAATTACTTTAATGAACGTGGACTACAAACTGCTTCCGTGACGTTTTTTCAAATACAGGTTCAAACTGACATACAAAGAGTTTAATGAACCTAAACTTCCGGGCTACATGCCATAGCGTGGAATAAATGTTCGAGAATCTTGGAACACTATGTCACAGAACAACCGGAGTAGCAAGATGCGAAATTACGAGGGTACTAAAAGCACAGAACCTTTACCACAAAATAGGAGAATATAATGTCTATAAATGAAAAAACTAAATTTATGTTAAGATATCATTCACTTATACATGCTATCGATATAAATTGAGAACATGACCACACCAGTAATCCTCTTTCAGCGCACATTTGATCAAGGCGGTCACATGTAGCTAATGTGATTGTTGGTGTATAAAACACTGAAAAAGACTATTCTGCTAAACAAAAAGATCCTTTATCGTATAGTCTCACTCGTCTAGAATACAATTTATGGGGTTTAGAGATACTATAAAATATCTTTATCCACATTACTCAAATCTCTCATGTTCCTGATATTACTCCAGCACTTAAGTGATCCAGATCTAAAGAATAGAGTTCGAAGTAAATGGATTTAAATAAACATAATATTGTCTCGTTGCAAATGAATAAATAGATAGGTTAACACTGTTTTCACTACGTATGACTACTTATTACTCGAATGGATTAATTATGCAGAGCGTCTTACCATGACACCAAACTCGTTCGCTCAATATTGCGACTGATAACTACTATTTATAGAGTTCTTCCATTGCATCGCCATTACTCCGAGAGATAATTTCGATCTCTGACAGAGTGTTCTTTTACACTGCTATGGTAATAAAGTTATGCTCAATCATCACATGCTGTGAGTTTCTAGACGCTACGTCATTCATTATAGTGTATTAAACAACATCTAAAGTCAGTAATTCTTCCGTGTCTCCAATATTCTCAAGTTAAGGCTATATTTGTTGCTTCACCGTCTCCCTATGAAAACTAAATTTCCCTGATTACCTCTGATTCTTATGTGGATTTCATCTTATCACACAGATAGTTCTTACCTCTTATAAGTTTAAATCGTGGATACTCGTAGCTATCATTTATACCTCTTTCTCAAATTGAATACATGCTGTCAGTTTCTCACTGCTAAAGCCATCCCTGTATACTTATCGTTTGTTGACGCCTCTATAGAATAAGCATAGCTCTTTCATTTATTGTGTTGGCCTATATATAACTCTTTATGAAAGACTATCACGATATATATAATAATATCTCGTGAATTCTAGTACTAATCAAGCGCAGTATCTATATCATTCATCACTTAAGGTATCTTTATCGCGCACCAATACTTAATCGATCTTCTCTAGAATTCACACTGGTATGGTACTAAATATCCTCGCCTTCGACTCATCGTTGTGTTGAGAGCGATGTGTTGCTACCGCGCTTGTTCCATTACTGCTTTTGAGACACCACCTCCTTTCCTTTCTTTAATATAATGGATTAATAAACTCTACAATCGAGCGTATCCACGTGCAGATTTCTATAATCACGCATCTCTAGCCTTTCTAGTACACCAGAGACGAAAAATGTGATATGAATAAACATTATAAATTAGATGAATCATTAATATTACACATAAAGCAATATATCCACTCTATGTTGCGACTTAATTCCGTGGATGTATATTAACAACACCAACATGATCGTTTACGCACTAGAATTTCACCCTCTTTCGTTTAATCGGAGTTCGCACTGTATCTTGTCAATAGCCCTATCTTGGTACCTAGGCTATGCATAAGGTTACTAGTGGCGCATGTGATACTGCATGTAACGCCTAGTAGTATATTGCCGGACAGGATACCACCTCTATCTACACCACACTCATCCTGGCACAGGTTTCATTCTGATCTTTCTTCACCTTATTTTAAATACAATGATCTATTGATCACAATTCTATCCAGACATTCCTCTCAATCATATATACTCCTAATGTATCACACCAGCCAATATATGTGAGAACATTAGCTCTTAGCTTAAGCACATGGCATTATGAGTGGCGGTAAGCACATTCTAGGTCCAGGCAAAAGAACTAACAATATTTCCATGTCGCCATATTTCACGTGACAATCCGCTCCAATATAGTACTGTCTCACATGTATTCTTCTCAAAGATGCACGCAAAATACACTCATGGTCGGTAATTAAATGTTTGATGGTGTACTGAATAAAAGGAACACCAATATTAAATTCTAAATGATTAACATCAAAGGCTCCATCTGCACACAAGGGCGCCAACACCTCCAGTCTACTCTTGCCTGCCGAAGAAATCGGGCCGTGGTGCTCCTACCAGGTATTCAAAACTCAAATCACTATAGTTAATGCCCACATAATAAAAGGAGACAAGGTGGTTGAAAACCTAAGAAATGTTAAAATATTCTACAGTCTAGTTCCATTCTCCTTCTGATAAAAAGGAAAACACAGGATAAATGGAAAAAAAAGGAAGGAAGTGTGAGACGAAAGTAAATATCTCTTGAAAAAGATAAGAGTAAAAGACTATGCTGTGGTAATTAATACAAGAACAAAACAATTTGTTAAAGGTGTTATTTTATTCATATTTGTAGTTCTTTCCCATTTCTCGAGTAGTATTTTCAGCTGTTCTTCACTCTACTATGTCCTGTAATATTCATCTGCAATAGGTATCACTGCAGCAGACAGCAGAGGATGAAAGAAAATCGTCCATGATTAAGCAACAAACATTAAAAAAGTGGACAGTCACGCGTCCGAAGGTCTTCGATGGGAGACAGCGGCCGCATTTCCCTGTTGGATACACTGCCATGCCAGATGTCTATCCAAATGTGCCAAGAAGCAATAATACGGACTAGGATGCTCTATAGAGATGAGACAGTACTCGCATCGCTACTAGTCCACAGGTGTGTGTGTAGCAAGACGCTAAGTACGAGGCAACACCTCTCGCAGAGGCGTTCGGATTCTCGGCTGCACAATTCACCCAAGCTAACAATAGTCTCTAGTATGTAGCTCTATTTTCAAAATAAATAATGATATCCCAGTAAACGGCGCCAACACATCCTGGCCGAACCCGGATGAGGTATACACACTCGTTCCCATGATAAGAAGTATAGATGATGAGACTATAAGGCAATCCTCTCCCAACCCCCTACTTATAATACATTGCGAGGAAAACATTTCCACCAGACCCGCTATAGCATATCTAGAGATGTCGCGGCGAGATGTTCCGGATGAGAAGAAGCTAGTAGCGACAAACTGATTCGGGGAGATATATTAGGATTCGAAAGGAAGAGTTCAGTAGTAGTGTGAGGAATAATGTGGTTTCAGGACACAAATTGAAACTCCACACACTCATTAACATTGCGTATAGATACGAGTAGTTTAGCTGAGTTATTGTGTGCCAAAAATGCATAGTACACGCGGCATTTACTATTTCATTTACTTTAAGATTATCATTAATTGTACTCATAAGTGGCCGAAATCACTCTCACAAGCTCTTTACAAACATAGATTAATAGAAGCCCATAAGATATGACATGTTATGATCATTTCTCAGTCTGAGCATAGTAATTATTATATAGAAGTCATGTCACATATGAGGATCTAACAATAAGTATGCCTACGAAATAGAAGTATCGGACATAAGTTTTTATTCAATATTATTATTTTATAAACCAAACAAAATTCCTATAAATACTGGCAATAGCCTACAACTTTCATCAAAATTTAAATTAATAATTATATAAATAAATCAAAATATAATATAATTACATAATATAAAAATAAAAATTATGAGTCAATTATTTTTAATAAATAAATATAAATCAATAAATTCCTTCAATATAAATTATACTAAAGTAGCTAATATAATAAGTATATAAAAAATTCAATAACAAGTTCCAGATATATAACATCAATATTAATTTACACCATAATATAACAGGTCAGACTGTTTATATACGAAACAGTTATAACAACAGTAATACTCAAGTTAATTTCATATATTTTATATAATATAAATTATGGCTAAAAATTATCTAACCGGTCACTAAACCTTTCTTTATAATAACATTATTGAATCAACTGTGATTACAATAATAAATTAGTTTTTAAATAGAAACTATATAATAATTAAAATAATTATATAACTAAATATAATGTAGACTTCCTAGTCCGTGAATATGGTATTATATATAGTATAATATATGATATGAGGTATATATATATGAAGTATATATCAACTCATAATAGTATACTGTTGATACAAAACCTATATAGCCCTAAATATAGATCCGATATATATGTAAATGAGTATGTATATATATATAGGTATAATAGTAAGAAATACTATCAATATATATATATAATATAACCCTCCCAATCCAATGATAAGAGTAGGGTGATATAATACTCTCAAGTTACCCTTACCAATCATTAAGGTGGGGCATACACTCATAAAGTACCTTTACCCAATCTCCACAGTGTCAATAATAGGTTGTAGGATTACACTCAATACCCTTCAATCCAATGAAGGTGGGGATACACTCAATACCCTCCTACCAGTTGAAGGTTGGGAGTTTACACCTTCAAGAACCTCCTAAATATCACAGTGATATTATTTAGAAGTTTGTCTAAGGAACATGTCTCTATGATTACTTACCATATACCGAAATCACAGTGATATATAAACACAGATTACTAAATATTTTCCAGGTTGAGGATACACAGAGATTTAACAACTAAAGAAAAGCGATCCTAAACATATTCTAAGTTCATAGGCATTCAGGTATCCTTTACATAACTTGTTTAAAAGGCAATACCAATATATATTTCTCACTGTTGAGTAATTGAAAAATATATCACTCATTACGTATTGATTCACTCATAAAGATACACATAGAACCACATTTAGGGATAATTGCTCCAGTAAGTAGTTAGATGAATCTAGAGCAGTCACAGTAGGAAAGCGCGCACACCGTGATCCAAAAATATACTTCCCAAGACAGTTTATCTTTAAAATTTGACGAATTCATTCTTTCACACGAATAAAAAGATTTAGACTCTCAGACAATGCACATTAAGTATTTCTCCTCGTATTTTTTATAGCAGTATAGTTGAGAGATGTGCTTATCAATTAAACAGATTACCACAATATGCTAGAGAGTGTGTATTTCTATTCCACACGGTTGAAAATTTTTTGGTGTATTTGCGACACTTAGAATAAAAGAAACTCGCCGTCAGGATTATATTTTAATTAATAGTAACATAATATTAATAAATTAAATATAATATTAATTAAATAATAAATAATAAAATAATAAAATATATAATAATAAAATATATAATATATAATTATATAATTAATATATATATAAATAATTATTAATAATAATATATAATTAATAATCTAATATATAGTTAAATTAATAATTAACTAAATTAATAACAAAAAAACCGCAATATAATAAAACTTCTCAGCAAAAATCTACAAAGAAACAATAGTTTATTAAAACTACACCACTCAAAAATAACACATTAAAAAAATAAAAAATAAATATGCCTAAAAATTGAGCCATAACACAATAAACTATAGCTCATATTATTAAACTATATATATAAGTTTGAGATTAATAATATAATTAATTATAATATATAATAATTAATATATTAATCATATATATATATCAAATCACTTTTCAAAATACTCTTTTATTAACTTGTACTAACCTGTCAAAGGATGTATTAATTACCATAAATTAATTACCCGATATAAGTATTATAAGGGAAAAATTGAAATATGACCATATATCGAGATTATTTTATTATACTTATGATTTTTCTTTTAGCGTTCAATGACTTAGCCTGTATAATATCACTTATTGAGCGGCCCAACATCCCAAAGGCAGACTGAATATCATCAATGATAACTGAGAGCATACATAAATAACAAATATATATAACCGAGGATACAATATATACCAGAATAATAATATGAGTAAAATATAGATTTGAAGTGATATGATAAGACTAATTAATGAAGTAGGTAAAGTTAAACTATGGATATAGAGAATTTGGAGAATGAAGAAAATGTTGAAATAGAAGAACATAGTAGTAAGAGTAAAAAAACTACGACTTAGCACCATCTCTCGGACTTCTCAAATAAGCAATAAGGCTCATCTCGCACCAAAGATCTTTGAAAATTCAGATAGAGATACAGTTGATTTCAATATCCTCCACCCAAATCTACAATCCTCACACTGTAGACTATTAGGCAGGTGTACATTCCCTCAACAAGTCAGAGCTTCTCGTTAATGCACACAAGACTCCATGGTAAAATCAGGTTTAATCCACAAAACTATTAGTGAGAGTAAGAGAGTTACAAACCTAAAAAACTCCAAGACTTACAACCATCTCTAATATAACGTAAGGTCTCCAATGAGAAGAAGACAACCTATTGATACGAGCAAGGACACCCGGAAATCCATAGTATAAGTCAGCTCAATACTTCAAATAAAGAAGACATAAGACGTTAAACAGCGCTCTCATATAAGAGATAAGTCTAATAACAATACTGGAGAGGCATTATTGAGAAGCCCCGAAGCCGCCAACCTCTTTAGTCATGTATAAATATAATCTAAGTGCTTCACATGTGAATCACTTCTAAGGGGATATACGATCACACTAACATTATAAAATCATATCTTCCTACATAAGAACATACCTCATTACTAATTATAATATGACACACACACGTTCAGACGGTATGTCAGTACAGTTTCGGGTTTTAATAATGAATTTCCTATATATTATACCAGCCTCATGTTTAAAATTACAACTATAATGTCCATCCCGCTTATCCCAAATAATAAAAGCAAAAACCAATCTGTGCGATGATAGTAGTTTAAGTGTGTTAGCTATGAAAGAAAACTATGAGTCTATTGATCGATAACCAGGGCATGTGAAAAAAACACACGAACCCTATATACCAATAATCTGTCCTAACCCAAACTTAACTACTCACAGCGATAAGAGAAAAGACTTACTAACCGAGAGTCAGATACATCAAAGCGCTTCTCAACTACTAGATGACAAGCCAGATCCAATCCTCCAAATATTTACTCGATTCGCCATTCCGTAAGCGTGCTCCTTTTCAAACCTTGGCTGGAAAACCAAGTATATTATAAGACTAAAGCTGAGTTATCGTGTCTAAGAGTAGATAAGAAAGATAAAAAAAAGGTAAATATGAAAAAAATCATTTACAAAAAAAAGATAGTTAGAGGATTAGAACAGTAATTATCTTAGAGAAAACTACCACTAATGAAGTAATTAATTTAAAATGATTAAATAGTGAGCTATCTAAAATCAGCGGTCATTAGAATAACTACTTGCAGACGGTACTCAAGCATAGAAAGGTTTACAGGGAGTAGAGGATTTAAGAATAACGGTAGAGGGAAGTAAGAAATTAAAACATTAGTGCAAACCTCACTGTCGAAAACATTCAGATAATATAATATATCTAACGCTAGAGCAAAAAGTATATAATTAACTCTAACTGAAAGCAGTGAGGACAAGCTAATCATCCAGTTATCGAGAAGTCTCATTACCAATAGGAATTACCCTTCTCAAGCACAGGTATGTTAATAATAAGTGTGCAAAACTCTATATTCCAGTGGAGGGAAAATGTTTTAAAGTGTTTGATATATAGGATAGAGACAGAAATACAGTTTGCCAATGGATAATAGGACATTGGGACGTCGGAAGCTTCATTTAAATGCTTAGCTTCGTATCTATATTTCGTCAAATTGTATCTATATAATTAATATATAATATATATATAATATATATATATATTATAATATATTACTTTAATATAAATATATATTAAATAATTAATTATAATATATAAATATATATATAATAATATAAATATATATATATATATATATATATATTATATACATTCCAAATCTTCTCTTTGTATTTGAACAGTTATATACGCGTTTAGTATTTAAACTTAGTATCTGATTTTTTAGTTTGATATTGCAAGAAGGTATAGGTATCGCGATGATCTAAGCAGTGTATAATTAGGCAACAAGATGATACGTTTAATGTGGTATGAGGTGTGAAAAATGATTGAAGATATGTAAATCTGCAGGTATAGTAATGAAATTAACTAGTGAAATAATATCAATGATGCTGGAAGGCTTAGATAGATGATTAGTGATTATTTAATATTGGGTTTGGAAGTTTGAGATTATATTATATATGTATAAATAATGATATATGGAGGGTTTATAATATATATTATTATATAAGTTCTCAAAGGGATTGGAGGAGAGAACTTAAGGTAATAGTACCTGATAAGGTAGTAAGGAGAAATATTAGAGGTGAATAGTAGAAATATATATAGGGGAATAAGTATTGATTATGTATGAGAAGGTATATGTGGTTTAAATATTTGGTTCGATAGATGGCGTATTGGTTGGGGATAAAATATGAGGACTGATTGGTGATTAAAGAACTTAAAAGGTGCTGATTTAGGATTAGGTATAGAGGATCGTGGTGGATCAAATATAATCTATTTTACATTGAAAACAAAAATGATTGAGAAAATTGAGGGAGCAAGAAGAAGAATAAAATTGTATTTAGGTTTTATGGATTGCAAAAGGCTTGTGATATAATGATTAATAGGGAAGTTATATGGCAGGTGTTATTGTATATATTGTGAAATATATGTTGGTGAGATAGGCTTCATGAATGGAAAATGTACATTTTGAAATGCGACCCTTAGATCTTAATATACCCTCCATGTCTAAGAATAAATTTAGGTTATCTATTGGAGTGATTGGTTTAGGATTAATTAATAGCGGAGTAAAGGATCAAGGGTATTGTGTTATGTCTCCTTGGTTATTCAAATTTGTATATGGATGGTAGTTTATGAAAGAAATTTGCATATATAGGTGGAGTAATAGGCATGAGAAATGGTAGTATATTAGAATGGTGGAGATTAATGGAGTGAATAATAAGGTGGAGTGGATGCCCTACCTTAATTTATATGCTTAGGGTATAATATGATTTATGGTTCTGTTTATGGCGAATCTGAAGAAGAGTTTGAAATGATTGGTAGATAGATTTGAAGAGATTTTGGCAGTGAGGTGTGTGAAAGGAGGGGCTTGAAAGTAAACGGATATATATTATGATAAAGAGTAAAGCTTCGATTAAAAAATATATGATAAATATATAATAAAATGTAAGTGAGGACACTCCTCAGTGTGATGTTATGTTAGATGGTGCGTGAGCAGGCTAGAACATAAGTGTTTCTGAGTTTAAATATTTAGGGTATTGTTGGATGAAGGGAACGGAAACGATGCAGAGTGTAGATATTAAGGAATTATAGTGTAAATGAGGCAGGAAGGGGCTAGGTGCAATTAAATTCGATTGGTAGAATGCATAACGGACTTTAAAGTTCATTGAGTGTATCAATAGGGTACTTACTGAGGGTATAGTTTTACCTTGTGTAATTGTTAATTTAATAGGTTAGTAGAGCTATGTGTCTTGGAATTAAGAAAGTATTAGATCTAAAGTTTCTCCAATGAGTTCAGATGGACAATCTTAGGGGTGTTGCGTTTGAAGAAGGAATAGTGAGATAAGAGAGGAATGAACGTATTAGAGAGTGGTTAGTGGTGTGAAGAAAGGATAGTTAAGTAAATTGAGAGAATAATAAAGAAGTATGTTGAGTAAATTGGTTTGTGTTACATGTTGGAAAGGATATATTATGTGAATGATAGATTAGGTATGGTTAAGCGGATGTATATACTGATATATGATATATATTTAGTGAGTATTGTAGTTGTAGGAATACCGACCGGCTGGTTAGAGACTCTCACGAAGAGAAAAAGTGGATTGAGTCAGGTAGAACGAATGTCTGAAGAGAGAGAAATGTGAGTTTGGCAGAGCGAGAATAAAGTAGTTTGCATGATAGAGAAGGAAATGGCGTAAAATAGGTTTTGTATGGTGAGCATGACGTATTATTGGCCCACCTGGCCAGGCGAGTTATAATGAAAACACCTATAACGATAGATCGATATATTACCATAGTGAGGGTCCGTCTACGCTATATGATACAAGGTCCCATTTGATGCTCTAGTGAGTGGATTTTCTGTCTGTGACGAGCTCTCACTAATTAATGGTACAGAGGGGCGGTAAGACTGGTTGGGCTTTCTTTTCGACGTTTATGTCATGTTCTACTACATGCTTTTCTATTCCGATGCTTGTACAGCACCTTACCCCTAATCTTGGGGAGCAATTAGTTAAGATGTGAATGAGAAAGATAAGAAAGAAAGAAAATATTAATATATAATAATATATAAAATATATTTATATATATTATATATTATTTAATAATAATTAATATATATAATAAATATTAAATATAATAATAATATAAATATATATAATAATAATAATATAAAATTATATAATAAAATATTATTATAATATAGATATATATAAATATATAATATATATATATTATAATATATTATATATAATAATTAATATATATATAAATATATTATAAAATATAATAATAATAAAATATATAAATATAAATATAATATTAAATAATATAATAATATATATATATAAATAAATTAATATTATATATATAGATATAATATAATATAAATAAATATATAATAATATAATATATATATATAATATATTATAATATATATTATATATATAAATATATATATAAAATATAATAATAAATATAATATTATATATATATAATAATAAAATATATAATAAATATAATAAGAAAAAAGAATAAATAATTAAAAAAAATTAGTAAATTTTAATAATTAATGAAATTAATATTTTAAAAAAATATTTTTATTAAATACAAATAACTAGAATATCTTATAATACAATATGCAATGATGAAAAATTCACAATATAGAGCAGTTTGCAAAATTAGTGAATAATTAATTATTTATAATAAATGTATTCCTTAGGTTAATACACATCATCGTTAATTAGGGTCTGTTTGAAATAAAATTAAATCATAATAACTAACTGGAGTCAATCGATAATTTTGGGAAAATTTTTCGTAAACTGGAAAATAAACTTAGTGAAACTATACGTATTATTATTCATGCTAGGATTCCTAGAAAAGATTTTAGAAATTTCTTTTATATCACGATAGTTTTGAGTACTCAAGTGAGCTTCTTACAAAGTTAAAGGTAATTAAAAATACCTCTCAAATTAAATAGCGTAATCAGTTGAATAACAAAGAATATTATTAATTTAATAATTATTAAACTTTAATAATAATAAAATTATTAATTAAATATTATGTGTCAAATAATTATTTCACATTGTAATATGTACTAAATAATATAAATTCTAGTGTAATATAATACTATAGTTATGTATAAATGCTATTACCACATTAAATATATATATATTTACATAACTTAATTCACTGATTAGTTGAACCACATTGAACTATTCGAATAACTATCTTTTATCTTATATATGTATCATGAAAGTGTCTTCTCTTAATTCAGAATAACCAGTACAAGATAATCACTCATCATGCTTACATATCACCATCTGCCCTGAATAACGTTTTCTCCATTATGCTGATATATTATATGGTGGAAATAATTCACTTACTTGTAATCTCAGTATTTACTGCACCTAACGATGAGATTGGTGAAGTGAATAAGAAATTCAGATGAGAATGAAAAATAGTATTTTATATTACAATTCTGTGACAGCCTAAGTTCTTATATAATTAACTTAAGCTTAAACCTCTCTACTATACGATTCGCTATTTTTCAACTCGTATTGTTCCTATTATAGATTAACCTAGTAATATAAAATAAACGTTTTTGAAAGGAATTCCATGGCAGATATAGGTTCTATAAACTCATAGGGTGTGACGAATTCGGTGTCAAAGTCTGTGTGTGCGCTGAGGTCACCCGTGCTGTAGTTGTCACCAGCTATACTCCGCGGCGTCCGCACGAATTCAAAATTGAAAACAGACTACCCGCTCCTTCTCTATCACAGGTTAATAGCGTTACTTAAGCACGAAAAACTTATCCACCATGAGGACTACTGATTCTAAGGCTTCCAGTCTCTCCTCTCCGGCATCTTTAATATCTCGCTATCTGGCCCTTCACACATAACTCCATCTAATCTCCAACTTGCTTTTGTTAAATATATAAGTTATCCTTCCATATTTTGGATCTGAGTGAATAAATAAATTTAAAACTCGTCTGTTACTAAATAATGTGTGTATCTACAAAGGCCTAATGAAAATCTTATACGTAAATTTATTTCTCTTATATGCCCCGTGAATGTATAACTTTTTAAGATCATTTTAATAAAAAATACATGCATATACTCACAATAGAACAGAAATCGCAAAAAAATTGCGATGTTTTGTTCTGCTAACTTATTAGTATCCTGACTAAATTCTTATGTCCCATAACACAAATAGAAAACACACGATGAAATGTAGTGATACCTACTCCAATAGAGAAGACCTAAGAAGGAGATAGATACCCTACTATACTCTATGATACAATATCCAGATAAAAAGCACAATTAGATGATCCGGTCACTCACCTAAAATATTTAAATATATCCCTTTCACGAAACTTATAATACCCCGACATATCAATACTTTCATAGTATCCTTCTCGTATCAAGAAAAGCTATTAAAACCGCAAACCACTCAGCATATCCGGCGAAACTGTTTGAGTTTGCAATAATACGGCTTTTATGAGATTTATTTTGAAGTCAGTCTATGAATAATAGCGTCCTTGGTACACCCCGTCTCCGGCGTTGGAAAATTGGGACCAAGTCATACAAACGGATCATCCATCCACGCAATAAAGTCACCATTGCTGTAGCAGGGAAATACATTGAACTTCAAGATGCTTAGTAAATAAAGTATTTCTCTAAATTCCTGTTTCTATTTTATCAATTATATATACTAATAATTACCCTATATACTAATATTAAAATTCCACTCCTGCAGGCGTTGAAATTACTATAAGATTCTAGGCTTGACTAGTTTTGACAAAATAAGGTCTACGTATTCTAATATAAATCAATTTAGTTACCACGTGGATATATTTGCGTTATAATTAAGATGTTGATGTTGTTTTGCAATTTGATTTCGTTCTGTGGAATAAATGTCATAATCTGCAATATGCATCCGTGATCTCCTGCATTAGAGGCAAACAAATCTTTTCATCTGAGTTCAGTATCACTACTTCAAATGAAGCTGGTGCTATTTATAGAAGAAATCGGGTATAGGATTTCTCATTTAATATGTATGATACTTTAGTATTCATCCTTGGTACTGAGTTAATGCGTATAGGCTCAATTTAATGTTTGCTTTATGATTTTGAGTATTTGAAGCCACATTAACATATTTGTATAATTACAAAGTAGCAATCCTATGTATATTAGATTCACTCATTTTAGCATGCCAATTCTAAGTTCGACAAAGCCACGATAGAAGGGGGCAAAATGACGCTTTTATCACCTTTTTTAAAACCACTTATGGGGTTAATATAAGATAACATCTATAATTGATGTATGTGTGTAGTTAGACCTATGAGTACTTGGTACACCCAACGCACACTTTAAAATATAATGATTAAATTTTATTTAAAACATTGAGTGATTGGTTTCCGTTTGACTTTCGTAGTATTATATCTTCACACATACGTAATGCAAATAATAATAAGACATTCGGAGAATTCTATACAAACACTTGTTACTCATTATTTTTGAAATATATAATCTGAACAAACTAAATTAACTAAATTTAATTTCTCTGTAAAATATATATAAATATTAATATATATTTAATATTATAATCACTTTCCATACCACCATCCACCTCTTCTATCTTTGAATAATATTAGTATAACAATTGTAATATAAAATTTATCAAAAAATTGTTATAGCTTAAAAATATAATAACTATTCAATCATAAAAATCCTCCTTATTAATCACGATGTCCATGATTCTATATTTTACATTATTATTTTAAAACAGAAAATAAGCTTATACTATATATACTCAACATAATACATCATTTGACTTAGGAGTAAAGCTCACTGTAATATTAGTGCAAGCGCATCTTAGCAAAATTATGAGATAATCAAATTGATTGCCTCTTTAACTTATGTATAACTTTGTAATTTCCTAGTATACGTTAATATCATTACTCCACTCTAATGCCTATTTATGGAATTCTACTAAAATTATAATCTAATAAGAGGATTTTAGGTTTATATGAATGTCTTATATGAGT
>JABUQX010074338.1:10000-17500 GCA_015478945.1 Trachelipus rathkii | reverse complement strand
TAGATCAGCATTCTCATGACCTACTCAGGGATAAAATTGGTTCATCTTTGACTGCACATAGAAGATCAAAAAATCATTTAATCGATCTTTCGTCCAACAAATTAATAGCACCTATTCAAAATACTAAAAACAGAAAGCTAACGGGGGGGAAAAAGAGAGAGAAAGATTCCTGCAAAATTTTTTTATTTTTTTTTTTTTTTTCTAACTGAATCATTCTTAATAAAAAACTCCAAGAATTTCAATAATCAAGCAGGCAATCCATCAATAGATAATGTCACTAATTTCTATATAAAAAATTCGACCAAACTCAACAAAATCCTGAAGTCTATTTAATCTCAATATTTTGAAACTTATTTAACTACTACACCAGGTTGCCAACAAAAAAGAGAGTTAAATTTGGATCCTTCTTCAATCATTCACATCAGTTCCTGAGGATGCATACCGCCAACGGATGCGAAAGCTAGAACTAAATCTTAGCTATTTCCTTTTAATTTAATATTAAATTGTTGATAACAAATTTAATGTAAATAAATAGTGTATTAAAAATCATTCCTTGAAGAATTTTTTTGGTTTTGTGTCGCCTCAAGGGGATTAAATTATCAATACATATATTCACTGCGTGCATTGCAGAAGTTTATCAATATATATATATATATATATATATATATATATATATATATATATATATATATATATATATATATATATATATAAAATTATATTTATATATCTAAATATATATATATATATATATAATATATATAATATATATATATATATATATATATATATATATATATATATATATATATATATATATATATATATATATTTAACAGATTACATTCCTAAAGCTCTATTAAAATAATAATGTTCTCTTTGTTTATAAAGTTTAAAAAAATTACATAAAACTGACCTCAATAACCAATTAAAAATAGCGAGTTAATTAATTCGCCAAATACCAAATGGATGAAAAATTTAACATTTAACATTTTATAAAATGAAATTTTTAACATTTTTCGTTAAAAATGTTCTAAATATTTCAAAATGATAATAAGCATAAAGGGTTGAAAATGAAGAGGAAAGAAGCTGAAGAAAATTGGGAAAAAGATGAATTGGCTGTGCCAATTCCCATTCAAATTTTCTTATGGAGGCAAAGCAGGTTAGTATATTTATTTTAATCTCTCTCTCTCTCTCTCTCTCTCTCTCTCTCTCTCTCTTCTCTCTCTCTCTCTCTCTCTCTCTCTTCTCTCCTCTTTCCTCCTCCTCTCTTTCTCTCTCTCTCTCTCTCTCTCTTCTCTCTCTCTCCTCTCTCTTCTCTCTCTCTCTCTCTCTCTCTCTCTCCTCTCTCTCTCTCTCTCTCTCTCTTAAAGAGTGTTCCAACTAGAACAAGCACATGTTTATAAACTATTAATTGATGTAAAGAAATAGTAGTATGGATTAGAATGGATTAATACGTATGACTATTATGGCTTTTTTTTTGATTGGTGGAGCGCTTTGTCAATTATTACGAATTTTAAAGAAATATTAATTTCGAATTGGTATGGATTAATACGTATGATTAATATGGTTTTTACTGATTGGTGGAGCGCTTTGTCAATCATAATGAATTTAATGAAACTCTATTCGAATGAATTTTCATGCTTCCGTATCAAAAGCATTATTATTATTATTATTATTATTATTATTATTATTATTATATTATTATTATTATTATATTATTATTTATTATTGCCAAATTGCAGATTAATTATATTTTTATTTTTAAGATGCTACGATTTTATTATTATTATTATTATTATTATTATTATTATTATTATTATTATTATTATTATTATTATTATTATTATTATTATTATTATTATTATTATTATTATTATTATTATTTATTATTATTATTATTATTATTATTATTATTATTATTATTATTATTATTATTATTATTATTATTATTATTATTTGCATTACAAAAACATTTCCTTAGTCAACGTTCGTGTTTGTAAACAACTAGTACATTCGGGAATCATAGAGAGTTAATTGTCACTTGAGCGATTCATCCTGATGTGACGTCATTGCTCAAATTCATGATGACGTCATTGTTCAAATTTATGATGACGTCATTGTTCAAATTTATGATGACGTCATTGCTCAAATTCATGATGACGTCATTGTTCAAATTCTGGTGACGTCACTATTTCTCATAAAGTTGTTTTAATACATGTTAAATCATGCTTTGTCATTGGAAATGTCATAAATGTGTTAGCATTATTTAATATTTAATATTTAATATTTAATATTTAATATTTAATATTTAATATTTAATATTTAATATTTAATATTTAATATTTAATATTTAATATTTAATATTTAATATTTAATATTTCAATATTTAATATTTAATATGAATATTTAATATTTAAACATTTTAATATTTTAATATTTAAAATTTAATTATTATAATATTTAATATTAATATTTAATATTTAATATTTAATATTTAAATTTAATATTTAATATTTAAATATTTAATATTTAATATTAATATTTAATATTTAATATATAATATTTTAATATTTAATATTTAATATTTAATATTTTAATATTTAATATTTAATATTAATATTTATTATTTAATATTTAATTTTAATATTTAACATTTAATATTTAATATTTAATATAATATTTTAATATTTTAATATTTAATATTTAATGTTTAATATTTATATTTAATATTTAATATTAATATTTTTTTAATATTTATTTAAAATATTTATTATTTAATATTTAATATTTAATATTTAATATTTAATATTAAAATTTAATATTTAATTTAATATATAATATTTAATATTTAATATTTAATATTTTAATATTTAACTTAATATTAAAGATTTTATTTACGATGCTTTAAATATCTTTAAACTAAAAAATAAAAAACGAATTATATATATTATATATATTATATAATATATAATATATATATAATATAATTATAGTATATATATATAATATATATATATATAATATATAACAGATATATATATATAATAATATACAATTATATATATATAATAATATATATAGTATATTATATAATATTTATATAGTTATATATATAAATATGGATAAATATCGAATAATATATATATATATATATATATATATATATATGTTTGATAAATATATAGAAGAATAGAAGTACAAGATATGTAAACCCATTTTATTTTCTAATAATTATAATAATATATATATATATATATAATATATATAATAAAAAAACAACAAATATATATTATATGTATATTTTAGTTATATATATTTATAATATTTATTTATATTATATATATATATATAAAATATAATATATATATATATAATATATATATATATATATATATATATTATATATAATTATATATATTATATATTATTATTATAATATATAATATACTAATATATATATATATATATATATATATAATATTTAATATATTATATATATAATATATATATATATATATATATATATATATATATATGTTTGTATATAATATATTTTTTTATATATATATATTATAATTATAATTTATATAAATATATATATATATAATATATATATATATATATATGTATGTTTGGTATAATGATTGTTTTTATATAAATACAGGGTGTTCTTAAAAAAGTACTTCCTTAAAGATATATTAATAAAATATTTTATAATAGTGTTATAAGGAAATATAGAAAATAAATTAGCAAGCGATTATTTTAGTATATTACAGGGTGTTCGAAAAAATGAAAAATATTAATAAATATTAATAAATATTTCTTAATGGGGCTTTAAATATTGAAAATCAAATAGCAAGTAACTTTTAATTTGCGTTAGTGTTTGAGTTTAGCGTTCTCCAAAAAGAACACTTTCTTATAGAAATATTACTAAAATATAGAAAATAACATAGCAAATAAATATAGAAACTAATAATAAATACGAATATATTTATACAAAATGTTTCAAAAACTAATATTAATAAAATAGTTTATATACAAAGGCGTTTTAATTAAGAATAAATAGAAAAAAATAGCACGTGATAATTGTATTTTTTTGTATCAACGCAATATTAAATCATTACATATTTTCTATCACAAATTACAACTTATGTTATTAATTAAATTACTAGATAATTTATTAAATTATTACATTAAATAAATCGCTACATGTTCTATTAAATCGCTACATATTTTCTATTACAAATCTCTACAAATTCTATTAAAAAATTCAACATACTCTACTAAACCGCTACTTATTTTTTCTATCGTAAGTCGGTACCTATTCTATTAAGTAGCTACATGTTATTTTATCGCAAATCGTAACATGTTCTATTAAATCGCTAAATATTTTTTTTTATCGCAATTCGCAATATATTTTCTATCGCACATCTCTTCAATGTTCTATTAAATTGTTGCATATTCTACCACAAGTCTCTACATGTAATATTAAATCGTTACATATTTTTTATCTTAGTTCGCACATAGTCTATTAAATTCGTTACTTATTTTTTATGGCAAATAGGTACGTAATCTATTAAATATCTATATAATTTCCATTGTAAATCGCTACATATTTTTATCGCTTGCTGTTATCAAATTAATTTTCTTCAATGATAAATTTCAATAGCTGTGGAAATGCTTATGATAGCTTCTGGAATATACTTTCTATCATAGCAAACGCTGATTTAAAAATATATAAGTGAACTGTAAAAAAAAATAAGGAAAAAAAAAGAAAAATATGTCTTATAAGAAAAAATTAGTACTGTCGAAATTGACCTTTATATAAACTATACATATGAAACAATTTTCAATGGTTTTGGTTTGTAGGTTAGAAGAATTAGATTTTTTTCTTTTTGCAGTTTAATTAACCCCCAAATTTGTGGAATTATGAGAGGGAAAAATCTCGATTGAAATTATTTATTATCATGAGGTTTTCAAATATTTTTCAAATTCAGATTTCAGTTTTAGAAGACTTTCAAAGCACACCAATTAGGATTCCGATTCCACACACACACACACACACACACACACACACACACACACACACACACACACATATATATATATATATATATATATATATATATATAACTCAGAAATACATATATATATATACTATATATATATATATATATATATATATATATATATATATATATTTTGTTCATATATATAATATACCATGTATATTATACTTTCTAAATAATATATTCATTCAAGGACATCTTCATTTTGCAGCACACTGTATTCTGTATAGCTTATATATATATATATATATATATATATATATATACGGCTGTTAAAATTTATTTTTACCCTATATATATACACACAGAATCTACATGTATTCATATATATATATATAACTCTATATATATATATATGGCTGTTAAAATTTATTTTTAAAGTCGCTAGTAAATAAAAATGGTTTATTATTTAAATAATAAAATTTATAGTTATTAATAAAAATAGTTTAATTATATATAATTTATTAACAGTTGTTCGTTTTTTTTAAATATATAAAAAATACAAGAATATTTTAAGAACTTTAAAACCAACAGGTTTTCATGAAGATAATTATACTTTATATCTGTATATGTAACATGCAACTGAAAGTGAAAGTAAAATTAGAATTAATAATAATAATAATAATAATAATAATAATAATAATAATAATAATAATAATAATAATAATAATATAATAATAATAATAATAATAATAATAATAATAATAATAATAATAATAATAATAATACTAATACTAATACTAATACTAATACTAATACTAATAATAATAATAATAATAATAATAATAATAATAATAATAATAATAATAATAATAATAATAATAATAATAATAATAATAATAATAATAATAATAATAATAATAATAATAATAATAATAATAATAATAATAACATTAATAGTTAGCTTTAACATAACATTGACTTAATATTATCCCTACATAAGAACAATAGTCATTATCTGGCCGTAGGCAGAAATTTTATTCGGGGGTTTGAGATTAAGATTATATATATATATATGTATCATATATATATTATATCTTTCTTATATAGATATATATAATATATATATATATCTATATATATATATATATATATACATATATATATACTTCAATAAAGAAAATAAAATAATCTAACATTGATAGCAATTTCAAAATACAATAAAAAGTTAATGTACTTAAATAAAAATTCTTTATCTTGGTTTTTCAACAGTAAAATGAAAGATAGCTTCCTCCGTTTATATTGTGCTGCTAAGATGAACAATTATTAAAGCCAGCTTTGTTGGTCTTTCATCTCCTGTAAAATTGAAATAATATGTTTTTAACCTTTTCAGAGTTGAGAAATATCTTTTTATACTGTACGTTTTGAGTGAGGTATATACTATAATCCTTAACAATCCAAATGTTACTGTGCAAATTAAATTTATTTACAAAATTCAACATTTTTTTAATAGATATCGATGGAATAAGTGACATTACAAAGATTAGTAAGTCTGGATCTATAGCTCATAAACTTGCTCTCTAACTGGTTTGAAAAGTCATGAAGTAAGAAATTGTATTTACCCTATGTCTTTTCAGTTTACATTGATTCTCTCACTTGAGGCATTCTCATTTCGTTATTATTTAACAGAAAACAGAAGTTTTGTTGCAGCTTCCAAAATGCTTGAAAATGTGTCATCGATGTTTGATTGAAAATCTTTCAAAACATACATCATATTTTCAATATGATTAAGAGCAGTTGTTGTCACTAATTATGGAGACTGCGATGTAGTTCATAATGGATGAGTGTAGGAGAATAAAGCTGAAATCATAAATAAACTTATAACAAATTTGCTAGATTACAAATTTCAAAAGATTTGAGTTTTTTTTGAAGAAGTTTAATATTTTGATCCATTCAAGCTTCTCTAAAGCTTCAACAAATGCTTTAGAAATTTCTCTAGATCACAACAATTCATCGTAACTTTCCACCAACCTTGTTTCGTTCATTTTTATGAGTCTTGTCGATTTTGTGTCTGGGAAAATCTTTCCTATTTTTCCTATTTTAAAATAGTAGTCCGCCTTGGCAATCTAAGATAGTACCTAGTTGCATTCGCAGTGCCATAAAGTTTCTAATGTGTTGAACTTCACATGGATGTGAACAGCAATGAACATATGACACAGTTGGATATTTTCCATATCTTAAGCGCCTCTAAAACTTTTCTTCGTTGCTTTTGCACCATCATATCGTTGTCCAATCAGAAGAAAGTCACTATTTATTGCCTCGGCTAGAGATTCTCCTTTAAGCTTTGAACAGCCACCAAACCTAAGAAATCTTCACGGACCACAAATATGTTTCCTCATTTCTATTAATATGTACTCTTAATTTGCTGTGATTAATTAATATATTTATTGTTATCAAAAATTAAAATTAAAAGACATAAGCCATCAAA
>JABUQX010074337.1:0-10722 GCA_015478945.1 Trachelipus rathkii | reverse complement strand
CATTGTACTTCGTTCAGTTGGATACGGAACCGTTTCGCATTTATCATTGGCTGCTGCGTTTTCGTGCGCCGCTTTCGCTGGGGTTGCTTTCAGGAGTCTCTATACGATCTATACTGAGGGTGGTGAAGCCCTTTCATTCGCATACCTTTTCCTACCACTATACACCCCTCACGTTGTTCATTCTCCTCTTGCTGCCTTCAAACTCCCTATCTTCTACAATTTCCAAAACATCTTCCCAGGTCAATCTCTCTCCTGCCCATCTCATTTTCTCTTTCCTTCGCAAATTTACATACTCCGCCACCGAGGTAGGAACAGTCTCTAAAAACTTTTTCAACAATCTCTTGTTCCCATCCACATCCTCATCCCCAAATTTCTTTCTCGCCAAGGTTTCCAGTCGGTGCGCGTACATATCGATCCTTTCATTCTTTCCACGCCTAGCCTTATCAAAATCATTCACCTTTCTATACTTCACTCCCCCTTTCACTCTCACAACCTGGTCCATTATCCTCTGTTTTACCACTTCATACTTTGGTTCACCCACACTAACAGCCTTATAAAATTCCAACATTCCCCCCTCTAAAAATTCGCCCAACTCTTTCACCCAAAAGACCTTATTCTCGTCAAACTTCTCCCTACAATAACCCTCATATTCCCTAAAGAACTCCTCAACCTCTTTCGTACCGTACACATTAAATTTATTAATTTTTGGGATGTCCCGAATCAGCACACTCCTTTGCACTCTTACGCTCAGATTCAGAACCAGATCCCGTCTCATTCCCCTCAAACACATTCACCTCACCTGAACTACTATATAATGAATCTATACTTTTACTTTTCATTCTCCTTTCATGTCTCCTATTCTTGGAAGTCTTTTTCTTCTTTTTATCCTTTTTCTCAATCTTCCCATTCTTTTCATTTTTCTCAATCTTCCCATTCTTCTCATTTTTCTCAATCTTCCCATTCTTCTCATTTTTCCCATTCACCACTGTATTTACATCCTTCTCTTCATCATCCAAATCATCCACACTCACATCACTTAACTCATCATCCTGGTTCATCACTTTTTCATCATCTTTGGTCTTCACTCTCTCGTTCTTTTCCACTTTCCCATTTCTCTTTACATTTACTACCTTTGGAGTAGAGGTCACCCTTTATCGGGTTCCATTCATTCCGATCCCTCCAATCCCATCAGCAAACCTGTTGTTCAACATTTCCTCTATTTTAGTGGCCATTTTCTCCTCCATTCTCTCTTCCATTCATTTCTCCATTTCCTTCATTCCCTCTGATAATTCTCTCACCTTCTCAATCAATTCTTCATTCTCTTTCTCTTTCTTTCTCAAAGCCTCCTTATACCTTTCCAACTCCACCCGCAACTCCTCATTCGTAGCCATGTTTACACTACTACTTTACTACTTTATACTACTTTACACTACGTCCCCTCACCTATCCTTCGAGACAGCCCCACGTTGGGCGCCACAAATATGTAGCGGATTTTACGCTAAAAAAAAACCTGAATGCTACAATAATTTGAATCAAGAAAGGCGTGAGGCTGTCTTTCAGGACAAATGAAAGGGACGTAAATCAAAAAAACCATACACCTTAATTTTATTACACAAAAAAATATATAGTAAGATTCACACCGATTATATGTATAATAATTATTAAAATTTCCCCAATAAATATACACGAATACGAAGAGTATACCCAATATACCAATACCACTTTATTAAATACAAAAAAATACACAGTATCCAAATACCACTTACTACAAAAATGACACCCGTTATTCCAATACAAATAAACTACCGCACCTACTAGTTCCACCACCAGGTATTATTACAATATACCATATATTCCAAACCACACCTATACCTACAACATCTACAACATATAATATTTATAGAAATATATAATAATAAACGAAAAATTCAATAACGAAATATTAATATATGAAATTGTTTCAATTTGTAATTGTTTTAGTTTTAATAGTTTTTACACAATTCAGTACCGTCACACACTATTTATGGTACCGTTACTTTTAATGTTTTAGTTGGTACCTATACTATCTATGGTACCTTTACTTTATGGTACCCACGTATTATTTTCAAATGTCAAATGTTTTTTATGAATTTCAAAAATTTCTTTCCTAAATCTAAAAAATGTCTTTCCTCAATCTTTCTTATATTTGTAGACTCAATTTCTTTACTCTTTTTCGTTATTTAGTTTTCAATTTTGATCTATTTTAATTTCCGATTTTCACTTTTCTTTTTAAATCTTTTCAGTTTAAATTTCCAATTGTTATTTTTTCCTTTTCTAATTGTATTTTTAGTTTGTCTTTTCAAATATTAATTTTCACTTTATCTTTCGAATTTCCAATTTACTTTCTTTGATTTTAATTGTATATAGTTTTCAAATTCGATTTTTCATTTAACTTTATTCGTTCCACCATCAATTAATAAAATGGAACAAAAAATGGTCCCAAGAAAAAGGATACAAATTGGACAAATTGGAGCCAAAACTACTCCAGAAGGCAGCCACAGGAAAATAATCCAATTGTAAAGGACTCGCCTCAAACAAAATGAAGTAAAAAAAAAACTGAAATGAAATAAAAAAGAAACAAATCCTAACATGACATATAAAAAAATAATAAGGTAATAAATAAAGAAATCCCTAACACGAATTAAATAAGTAATTAATATCAGAATTAATCTGTAAATAAATTAAATAAATTACTATCAACTTGAAATCAATCATTGAAATTTTTTTCAAAAAATGCAAAAATTCAAAATTAAATTAAAATTTATATGAAGAAAAATAAATGCAAAAAAAACAATAATTAGTGGCTACCTGGCCAATGGTGTTGACCAGTTTTTTTCTAATTGTACTTCTTACAGCTTACAGGTGACCACAGCAACCAATACACGTCTACCAATACCTCAACCTTAAAACAAAAAAAATGGACTACTTGTAATCTTCATAATAATAATACCAATAATAAACATTAAGAAACATCAATAACAATGAAAGGAATATTATTAATATTAATCATTAATCCAATTAATCTATGATACTTTTAATAATAAGACAAATAATTATTATTCTTACCACCATAGAAGGATTCCAAATCCAATCCGAAAAAAAGATTCCACAAATCAACCTCTTCCCCAATTTACAGGATACTATCAATCACATCCAAAACACCTTCAGAATCTCAAAAAAATCTCAAAAACTTTTTAAATAATAATTTCTTGATACAAGGAAAAAGCAATATATACTGGATTGCATAAAATACTCTCATATTTTCAATCATTCATTTATTTCATTCAAAAGTGAAAGAGTGATGGATGTCGCGATAACACAGGAATAATAAGAAAATAAGGACCTGTTGGAAAAGAAACTACTAACTACTGAGGTAGTCAGAACACCCATCACTCACAGCAACACAATTATTCTCCCCCTTCATAACACCCTCATACATGTTAAATTAAAAATACCCCAAATGAAATACAAAACCAAAAAGAACTACCACCAACAAAGGCAGCTCACTACAACAGGAACCCGAAGATTGCGAAAAACTCAAAAAATTGTTATTTTAACTAAACTTTTTCTATATATATATATATATATATATAATAGCGCATAATATGTAACAACTATATATAGCCAACTAACAGCAATAACTAGTATGTATATAATAGCATAACTGCTATGCTGTAACTCATATAACCCAATAGCCAACCAATAACAATATATATATATATAACAATAATATATATATATATATATATATATATATATATATATATATATATATATATATATATATGCGTGTGTGTGTGTGTGTATGCGTGTGTGACAACACTTTCTCCAAATATTTCTCGTTTTTCACATACTTTTACATTTATACACTCTACTAAAATAGGCCGTGGTTTGTTGGAGAATAATTAATATATAACCCAAGTCACTCTGAGAATATTGGACCCAAGTTATAGGTGCATTATTTTCATCCACGATAGAACCTACGAATATATGAAACACTTGTACATATCCATATTAGGATCGAAGTTATCACAGGTTAGTGTTTATGTTTTGAACTCCGATTTAACATTTAGTAAATACGTAATAAATGAAAGTACTCGCCTTCTTCCTTCTATTTACAGTACTTACCTGCAGTTCTCAAGTGAGATTGATCAAAACCTTGACTCATCCTGAATCCATGAATTATTCTTAAACAAGACCCTCACAGACGCCTTTATTGTTAGGGTAATGCCTTCCTTTAAATCTTAATTAATAAATAGAATATCAATTAATTGATTAAAATTACATAAAGATCATAAAATTCATAATTCTAATTCATAATTCATAATTCCAATTCATAATTCTAATTCATAATTCATAATTCCAATTCATAATTCTAATTTTACCTATTTTTATAGGGTTTTTGTTTTGGATCAAGTTTTGTTTTTATCCTTGACTGGATTTTTGTTTTTGGACAGCATCTTACTGTTAGGTCAAGTTTCCAGAAGCCTTGTTCCTAGATCCAATTTTTATATTTGGATTTAATCTTAATTTTCGATCATACTCCAGAAGTCATATTTTTAGATCTTATATTTGGGTCTCAAACTCTCATGTTTCGAACATTGCTTTTGTTGGACGTCTTGTTTTATGTCCATCGGACTTTTTGTTGTCCCTCTCTATAAAAGTCTTATCAAAGCTAAGTTAAAATACTTAATTTTTATTAAACCAACTCGTGACTATTAAATCAACTAAGTCACCCATCTGTGTGTTTACCACCATATACTTATAGAATTATCATAATATAAAAGTAGGATTATCTATTTCCTTCTTGGTTGTTTTCTCGATATATACTCTGTATATACCCGTAACCTCATGTATAGATAATCATCTGAAAGTAACTTAAGTACTGTATAATCATACACCAAATAGCACTGGTGTCCGGTATATAAAATCTTAATAATATTCTAAAGCTATCCCCTTAGTTAAAAATAAATTGAATAAATGTAAAAAACCATAACACACTTCTACTTTTGCTTGTATAAATGTAAAAATAAACCTATACTTCTACTTCTCTTTTATTCTCCTATTCCTGTACAACACATTCTTGTACAAGTGATCTTCACACTCTACTTACACACAGCGTGCAGAAAAGGATTGTGGTCAAGCTTTTTTGTACCCAGCTGTTATGAAAGCCTGAAAGGTTCTATATAGGTTTTGGTCTTCATTAAATTGCGAAGAAGCCTTCAAAATATCATCATCAGGTAGATACTAATTTCTTTTTCATTTTCTCATAATTTCTTAATATTTTGTAATAATTCATAATTTTTCATTCTGGAAATCAAGTAACCATAACTATTCATTTCCTTGTTACTTGGTCTCCACAATATATATACTAATATATATATATATATATTATATATATATAATATATATTATATATATATATAATATATATATATATATATATATAATATATATATATATATATAATATATATATATATATATATATATATAATAATATATATGTTGAATAATATTGTTTATGTTTGGCGATGTGCCGTTGGTGGTGTGTGTGTGTGTTGTTGTGTTTTTTTTTTTTTATAGGTATGGTATATGCGCGTATTCAAAGGGGGAGGTTATTGCCAGTAGTTTGTAAGTATTTTTGTTTTGTTAAAATGGAACAGCTCCTTGCAGCAAGGGCCTCTAGGCTAAAATTCGGGTATCAGGGTATTGAACTAGTTTTTTATGATATTTACTTATAATTGCAGGAATAGATGAAATTGATAATTTTTAATTCCAAAATTAATCGGAAGTTGTAAATTAAACCACAGAGGATATTTTAGATAGAGGATAAGACAGTTTATAAGGTCAACAGCGGGAGGATCAGAGATTGGCGAGATTGGTCAGATTGGTGGATTCAACCTTAATAACAATAATAATAGGGGTTCTGGTTCCCTGCACGTGTGGGGATCGAGAATAACTATTAGGAGGGTTATTGGGGTTGACAGATCAAATCGTCATCTGGGAAATTCTAGGTAAATATTTAAGAGTAGATTAATCAATTTTAAATTATCAATTATAATGGAAACGAGGAAGGGGGGAAAATGCCCTAAGTTTGTAGGAAATAAGGAGGAATATCTTGAATGGAGGGGAAAAGTGGGAAGATTGGGTTTGGTGTGTGAAAGGGGTATTTTAAAAATATCCAGGATAAGCATGAGGAATGCTTTATCTGGGGAACCTTGGCAGTTGGAAAAGATCTATCGAGAGATGACATAACTGAGGAAGAAGGATGAAGAAAATAATAGAAATCTCGATAAAAAATATAGGATGGCATGATCTTTGAACCTCCCATAATATGAATGAGTTATTAGGATAGAGAGAAAAAAGGAGACTCGAAGATGAAGATGTAAGCAGATTCGATGCTGTATTGAGAAAAAGTATGACCACAGGTATGAATGCTTTGAGTGAAGAGCACAAAGGAGGCTTATTGTTGGTCAGAAGTGGTTTAGATGTGAATGAAGAGAAGATAATCAACGGGGTACTGGATGGAGAGGTGAAATATCAAAGAGTTTGTCAGGTTTTAAGAGGGGTGTTAGGAGAAAGAATGAATGAAAATATGGAGAGAACAGAAAGATCATGGTGGAGGAGAGAAGAAAAGTGAATAATAAGAAGGTCATTTGTTTTGGATGCAAGAAGGAAGGTCATGTGAGAACAATTGTCCTGAAAGAGATAACAAAAAGAAGTGTAAGGGTTGTGGAAGTAGAAGGACATGAGGGAAGATAAAATGTCGTTGTAAAGAGAAAGTAAATGTTATGGATTGTGGGAGAAAAAAGCGTCATTTGAAATATCATTGATAACACATTGAGAAAGAAAGAAATCGGAATGAAACGGTACTGCCTAGGAGGAAATAATGTATCTGAGAGGATCCATGGGAATGATGTATGGAATATAATTAGATACGGGATGTTTCGGAATACGATAATCGGGGCAATTATGACTAGCAAGAGTGATTAGGGATCTAGAGTTTTTAGAAATTAAAAGACATGAGAGAACTTGAAGAGAAATTAAGGACCAAATATTAGTTGGGGAAAACAGCTTATTATGGGACAATAAAGATGAAGATACGATAAAAATGGGAGGGGAATAAAAAGATTTCTCCTTGGAAACGGAGGTGATTAGAAGGGAATATACCTTGGTTGATTGGACAAAGGTGTGAAAAAAAATCGAAGCAAAAAATTGTTTCCAAACCAATGGAAATGACAGGAAATGCATTTTGATTAATGAGAAAGAATAAATTAATAAGAGACGAAATAAGGACATTGAGGGTAAATTAAGAGATAAGAAAAAGAAGGAGTATATGGTTTAATATAAAATAGAAGACCTTTAGGGGGAAATGGAAACATTGGCGACGAAATGCGTAAGTTACATACCAATTTGGACATTGTTCATATGAAAGTTAAAGAAATGCTTGAAAAAGCATTTTTGGATGATCCTACACTTTTGATCAAGTAAAAAAGGGGAAAATTGGAAATAATTAAAAAGATATGTGAAGAGTGCACAATATGCAAAAAAAATTACCAAAAGGAACACAAGTACACGTGAGTGGGATGGCACTTGGACAAAAAGTTTAAATGAGGTGGTGGATTAGATTTAGGGGTTAGAAGGGGAAGGAAAAATTTTCGGTAATCATTGATTGGATACAAGATTTTGTCAATCAAAATGGATTAAGACAAAAAGACCAGAAGAGAATTAATAGAAGTAGTATTGGAAAAATGGATGAGCGTTTTGAGGTACCGGAAAAATTTAACGGATGGAGGAAGAGAATTCCAAAACAAAAGAGTTTGTTTACCGATCAATGGGGGATAGAATTATTAAGTACTGCGAGTGAAAGTCCTTGGAGTATGAGAAATGCGAGAAGATGGTTGGGATAATAAAAGAGAGTTTCACCGAAAAATGAAGAAGAAGAAAGAAGGAGGAAAAAATGGATTTTGCACTGGATAGTATGTGCGAAGAATGAAACCATCATGAGTGATGGCTTTTCTCCATTACAGAAGGTTTTTGGAAGAAATAGCCGAACCAGAACTGGGCGGAGGATGGAAGACCACTCACCCGCTGAACTAGAAACAGAACTAGAAGGGAAAAGGTTGAGAGAACTCATGGAAATACAGGAACAGGTAGAAGAAACAATACATAGCGTGGATTGTAAAAATAGATTAAAAAGAGCTCTGAAGAGAAATGTTTAGAAATCATAAGTTAGAGGATGCAAGAATGGGGGATGAAAGTTTTCTATAAGAAAAAGAAACGAAAATAAAATGTTGCTCAACATGGTAAAGTAATAGGGATAGATGGAAAAACAGTTTGGGTACGTCATGGGGGACTTGATGAGAGAAGTGAATAAAATTCACATTACAAGAATACAAAAGGCAGGGCAGAAAGACAACGAAAGTGATAATGAGAAAAAGAGCAATTTGGGGTTAAGTGAAAATGAGGAGAGTAGTGAAGATGATGAAAATTATCTAACAGGAGATCGGACAGCGGTAAAGGAAGCAGAGGAGGAAGAGGAAACAAGTGAAGAAGAAGATGAAGAACAAGAACATATGGGACAAGCGAGGGTGTTAAATGTAAAGGCATTAAAGATCGGGGAAAAATATAAAGTGAAAGAGGAAGGGGGAGAGGAATGGAAAAGAATAAAAATTATGAGTTTAGGAGGAAAAGGAGGAGGAAGATACGATGGGGCATACAATGTAAGGGATATAGAAACTGGAGAAGAACAATGGATGGATCTCAGGGTCTATGATGTAAAGGAAGATCAGGAAGAAGAAGAAGAGCTTGCAATGATTGGAGGGGAATATGTGTTTTTTGGTAATGAAAACGATGGGTATCAAGAAGAGTTGATAAAACAAGCAAAAAAGAGAGAATTGGAAAGCTGGCAAGAAAATAAGGTATATGAGGAGGTTACACCTAAAGAGGCTGTGAAGCCTGTTAAAACACGGTGGATAGTGAATCAAAAAGAAAAAGAGAATGGGGTAGTATGGAAAGCAAGATTAGTAGAGAAAGGTTTCATGGAAAAATTGGATAATAACATCATACCATGTGAAGCACCTACCATGTCGGCTGAGGGATTAAAACTAATATTAATAATGATGAAAATGAATGATTGGGAGGTGTATTCATTGGATGTTAAAACTGCATACCTTCAAGGAAAGGATATAAAGAGAGATGTTTTCGTGGTCCCTCCAAAGGAGGCAGAGACAAAGAACATCTGGAAGCTAAATAAGGCAGTTTTTAGTTTGAAAGATGGGGCAAGAAACTGGTATGAGAGCATAAGAGATATTGTGTTGGAGTGGAGGAAAGGGTAGTCAGGTAGAGAAAACCGTTTTTTATTGGAGAACGGTAGGGGAATTAATAGGGATAATGGGGATACATGTAGATGATATATTGTTTGGAGGTAATAAGGATTTTCATGAGAATATTATGGGAGAAATAAAGAGAAAATTAAAAATTGGGAGAATAGAAAGAAGGAGATTTAAATATTTGGGAATAAATATTGATGATGATAGGGAGATAATAAAAATGAGTCAAAATGAGTATATAAGGGATATGGTGAGGGAAGTAAATATAGATGGTAATAGGGGGACAGAAAAATTGAATGATAAAGACCAAACAAGGTATAGATCTGTATTGGGAAAATTGAATTGGCTGGCTCAGAATACAAGACCTGATGTTAGTTTTCAAGTAAGTAAACTGGGGAGAAATCTAAATAAAGCTGATTATAATAATTTCAGAGAGTTAAATAAAGTAATAAAAAGAATGTAGAAATACACATAGAGGGGTTACAAAGAGAGGGATTAACCTTGGAAGTGTTTGCAGATGCATCTTTTGGGAATACAGAAGATGGAAAAACACAAATAGGTTTCTGTGTGTTGCTGAAAGACAAAAATGGGAGGAAAAATCCTGTGGTATGGAAGTCTAAAGTGGCCAAAAGGGTAGTGGGATCTACTTTAGCTGGTGAGACAATGAGTATGGTGTGGGCGGAATATTTGAGATATTTATGGGAAGAGGTGAATGGTGTGAAGGAAGACGAAAGGAGAATAAAAATTATAGAAAAAACAGATTGTAAATCATTGAAAGAAAATGTGAGATCTGAAACAGGTGTGAAAAACAGAATGTTAAAAATAGACTTATTAAATATTAAGGAAAAATTGGAAGGGGGAATTATACAAGATATAGAGTGGATAAACAATAGGTTACAGTTAGCAGATGGATTGACCAAAGAGAAAGGCAATCATAAAATCTGGGAATTAGTACAGGTTAGGGATGAATGAAAGGAGAGAGAGAATAGATGAAAAGAAGAAAATGGTATTAGTGTGTGTTTTATAGGTATGGTATATGCGCGTATTCAAAGAGGGAGGTTATTGCCAGTAGTTTGTAAGTATTTTTGTTTTGTTAAAATGGAACAGCTCCTTGCAGCAAGGGCCTCTAGGCTAAAATTCGGGTATCAGGGTATTGAACTAGTTTTTTATGATATTTACTTATAATTGCAGGAATAGATGAAATTGATAATTTTTAATTCCACAATTAATCGGAAGTTGTAAATTAAACCACAGAGGATATTTTAGATAGAGGATAAGACAGTTTATAAGGTCAACAGCGGGAGGATCAGAGATTGGCGAGATTGGTCAGATTGGTGGATTCAACCTTA
>JABUQX010074336.1:10000-25000 GCA_015478945.1 Trachelipus rathkii | reverse complement strand
TAATGATAATAAGATTAATACAATAATAATAATAATAAATAATAATAAAATATTATAAAACTATAATATTATATTAAGTATTAATAAATAATACATATATAATAATAAATAAATTCCAATAATACACTATTAATATTAATAATGATTAATTAATCTTTCTTTAAATCTAATACTTGTATAAATATAAAGAAATATTATTAAAAATGATAATTCTCACTATATAAGATTATAAAAAAACTATTAATATTATTAATATATTAATATTTATAATAATTATTAATATTTAATATTACTTTATATTTTACATATATTTCAAACTTTATTTAAATATTATAATAATTATTATATTATCAATGTTGGCAACATATTTTAATATATTATTTTATTATTGTTGTTAATATTATTAAATATTATTATCATATTAATGAATATTAATTCTCTATATCTTTATAGAATCATAATTATATTATTAAAATTAATAATAATATTATTAAATAATATATAATATTTAATTAAATATTATATAATAATATATTACATATATATCTACATATTCTTTCAAATTAATATTCATAATATTATTAATATTATTAATAATAATAATTAAATAATTATTATATTACTATAATATTAATTATAATATTATTAATTAATATCATTAATTATTATAAACAATCATTATTAATATATTCAATCATTATTACAATCCATTGAATTAATATTATTCAATATTACTCATTTAAGTATTTAATCCCATTAATCTTTTAATATCAATGCAATATTAATTAATATTATTAATAATAATTAATATATTAATAATTATTGAATAATTGATTATATTATTAATATTATTAATATTATTTAATATTATTAATATTATTTAAATATTATTAATATTAATTATATTATTAGATTATTAATATTTTACATATTATTTAATATTATAATATTATAAATATTATTAATTTATCTAATTTATAATATTATTATATTTATTAATATTTATTAATATCATTGATCGTATGATTCGATATATGTTAATATTTTAAACAAAAATAATTACTTAATGATTATACAAGTTGAATATGATTCCTTTCTATATTATAAATATGAATGTTGTCTTAATATTAAAAAATTAATATTAATATAATATATAATTAATATTACTTAGAATATTATTATTTCTTAATGATTATTATAACCATATATATAATTATATTATTATTTAATATCTAATCTCAATATTAAAATTGGAAATATTAATATAAAATTATTTAAAACTATTTAATGGGAAATATTAATATTAAATATTATATTAAATTAATATTAAATTTAATATAATATTAAAATTAATATTAATATTAATATTATATTAATATTAAATAATAATATTAATATCATACCATATTAATAATCAATAATCAATAATCATATTATTATCATATTAAATTAATATTAATATTTAATGTATAATATTATTCTTAAAGTAAAATGAATAAAAATGATATAAATTTAATATCATATAATATAATGATATATTTATTAATCATTAATATTATTCATATATATTAAATATCTAATATTATATATTAATCTAAATTTATTGAGGTCAATAATATTAATATAATATTAAATTTAATATTAATATTAATATTAACTTATTAATATTAATATTAATATAATATTTAATATTAATATTAATAATAATACATTAATATTAATAAAAAACATTATAATTCTTAGATAATATTTGATATTGATAATTGTTATTTAATATTAAATTATCATTATATATTAATATATTATCAATATATAATTTAATAATTGAAATATTAATATGAGATTATCTTTATTCACAAATATTAATATTCTAATAATTAATAGTAAACATTTGAAAATATATATATTATGATTAATATTAATATTTAATATTAATAATATAATATTAATCTTAATATTCAAATTTAATATAATCATTATATCACAATATTAATAAATTAATATTAATATCAAATAATATAATATTAATATTAATATTACCATATTAATAATAATATAATATAATTAATTGATATTTAATAATTAAATTATTAATATTAATTTAATATTAATACTTGATCATTTAAAATAAATATCAAAATATATCGTAAATATACCCTAATATTAATATTTAACTATTAGTAAATCACATGATATAGCCAATAACAACGATTAAAGGCCTTACAAACCATTTACAGATGAATATCATAGGCAATATCAAAATCAATATCAATATCAATTATCATTTACAATTAGCAATAAAATTAAATATTTAATATTATATTATAATTATATTAAATATGAATAAATAAATATATACATCAATATAAGAATATCTATACCAGCATTTAAATCAGTCTGGAATTATTTAATATCTAAAAATATACAACTATCAAGAGCCAAGATTAGTATCAATTCAAAATTCAATTCTCAAAATAATTAAACATTAACATTAACATTAACATAACATTAACCATTACATATTGTTAATGTATAATGTTAATATTGTTAAATGTTAATATTATTATTATTATTATTTATTAATTATTATATATTATATTATTATTATTATTATTATCATGATCATCATCAATTTATTATTAGAAAACTTTTATTATTATTATTTTTCATAATATTATTATTATTATTATTATTGTTATTATTATTATTATTACTACTACTTATATATATTTATATATATTATTTTCCAAGTATTAAAAATTTAAATCTAATGAAGAAAACTCTAAGCAATATTAATAAGAATAATAATCACTGGTCGACAAAAATTAACCCTGTCTTTTTAAGGATTAGACAGGCTACTTTCTTATGGTATTTTTTGCATTGATTTCAAATATGTATACCAATTTTTGGTAAAGGGCAGGGTAATTGTTAAGCAAGGTTATCAGTTAAATACCTGTAATATATTATTATATTTTACTACACATACTTACTTGTATTAATCTGAATCAAAATTTAGTTTTTTAATGATTTTCTTCTGTACTTTGCTTGAAGAACATCTTTTTAATGTTCAGCAATAGACGGAGAGCATATTTGGATTTCATTTCCCTTGATGGTGTTTCTATTATTGACATATTTCTTGGTGGAAACGTTCACCGTGTCCGTCGTTTTGGTCGCCAAGATTTACTGGGAAGAAGTCTAATTGTGAATCTAAGAAGTATATTTTCAGAGACATGTTACATTCCGTGCTTTGTAATTTTCACGAAGTTCTGAAACTAATTGTTTATAGTTCTAAACTTTTGTATTTCTAAGAAATTCCATTACAACTTTATTAAAAGATTCCCATGCGGCTCCCTCAACAACATTTAAACTTTTTTTGAGGTCTTGGTCTTTCATATGCTCCTGTATTTGTAGGCCAACAAATATTCCCTCTTATTTTTGAGTCACTGAATCTGGGGAATTTTTTATTTAAAAATAGAAAGCCTTGATAGTTTTTATCCATTGCCTTGACAAAATTTTTCATTAAGACAAGTAAGATATGTAAAGGAGGAAGATATACTTTCTCAGGGTTTACAAGTGGTTGAGAAATTACGTTTTTCTGTCAAGATATCAGATCTCCTTAAGGATAAGGCATCTTGACAAAATGATTTTTTTCTGTCCTTTCTACGCCACTCACATAAAAAGCAGCACAACTTTGTACATCCTAGTTAGAGACCTAATGAAAATGCTATATATAACCTGTCATACAGGTGAATATCTCAGTGACGTATTTAATGGAATGTTGGCAAAAACCTTCATGTTGCCATATAACTCTTTTATATGGACTGTGTATTCAAGAGTAATTGATGGTTTCTCATTTCCAATATGAAGCACGGCTTTTAAACTGATTTTTAAAGAATCTATGAACAGTCTTCATTCATTAGGATCATGAGGGTGTCCTAACTCATTCAGTAATGAGTTAATATCAGTACAGTAAATCACCCTCTGAGACGAATAAGCGGTGAAACCTCTGTTGCCTCCGGCGATACGTAGAAACCTTAGTTTCCTTCTCAAGGAGATTCCAGCCCTTTAGTCTTGATGCTAACTATTCTGCCTGAACCTTTGACAAGTTCAAATCGCAAACTAGATGGCTAAGTTCAGTCTGATTAATTTTAAGGGGTCTGTAGACATTTCGCCATAATATTGATCTTCATTATCGTTTTTTTCTGAACTAAATTGTAAATATGCATCGCTGGATTCTCTAGAATTCAAACCCAATTTTAGGTGACACTGGGACTGAAAGCTCGTCACTGTGTGGAACAGGCCTGGCCTGATAGCGGAAGGTAGGTTAAGATATTTAGCTATCTTTTAATTCTTTCTGGTTATTCCAGAAATATTTGTAATACTGAAACAATAGTCCGTGGGATGGTCCTTTGATTCTCTCCATACTATAGGAATAGCAAATGCCATATGTCGAGATTTCCCGTTAAGTGAGACGCTAAGCAATGTTACACAAAATGCACAGCAAATATTGGGCGGAGGGGGGCAATGTTGCTGGCGGCTCGATTTTACACCCAAAATAAAGTTCATATGCCTTTTCAATCAAGGGAGTAATGTTCCTTCTTTGGGACTTCAAAGTTAGTTCACAATAAACATAAACTAGAAATTGTTGGATTATTTTCCTCTTTTCGCGGGATGTTTAAAATCTATTTTACGAAATAAACACCAGATAAGAAGGTTGATAATATATATATATATATATATATATATATATATATATATTATATATATTACATATATAGTAATATATATTATATAATTAATATATATATAATATATATTATAATAATATATTACAATATCACCACCACCCACTCACGGGCAGAACCCTATTCAAACTAGCCAAAATTACGCAGATGAGCACAGACACCAGGCTTTAAAGTGAGGAGATTAAATTCAGCAGGAAAAACAGAAGATGAAGAGAATCCACAAACAGAGGTGGTAGAAAGAAGGAAGCACGAGCGAACTAGTCTGGGGTTATTAATAATCCACAACAATAAACTAATGTGCGACACAGCACCTCTGTGGCTACGATTTTGCGTCGTAAAAGTGTGGTACGCGAGTGGTAAGTTACCTCGAGCACCTGCCACTGTGGTACCTATAGAAAAGAGATAAATCACCATATCGCGCTGCAAAGATAGAGTGTCAAGTGAACTGAAAAGTACAGAACAGTTTATAAGCCTTTTGCCGTTGACTCGACCCTATCCAAAAGCCGAGGGAGAAAAAAAGAGCCCCCCCCCCATATATGAGGAGCAGTACTCCATACGAAGGCGGATGAGACCCGTTGCTTTACTACGAGTAACTGAGAACAGAAAAAAAATCCCAGTCTAAACAGAACTCTCAGTTTCTTTGAGGCCGCCCTAGCAACCGTTGATGTGAGTTTTCCAAGACATTTTTTTTGTTTATGTTAAGCCAAGATTTTATATGTCAACAGGAGAGCACGAGCAAAAGAAACGTCGTAAGAGATAGGAACATTAGAAGGTGCTTAGAGGTGAGATTTGAGAAGTTGGTTTTTAAATAATTTAAATTTCAACAAGTTGAGACGTCCCCCACCTGAAATTCTAGTTCCAGATGACCGGAGAATAGAATAGGAAAGTTAAGACGAGTGTCAATTCTAGAAGTGAAAAGGGGAGCATAATGAATGAGTTTTGAAAGAATTGAAGGGTCGAACATCGGGCATATGCAGTGGATAGAGTTAGCTTGCAGGTGAGAAGATCATTAATTTAAAGAGCAGGAAAAAAGTAAGAGATAAGAAGAACCCTGCAGGAACACCACTATGACAGAAAAAAAAGAAGAAGTCACCCCATCAACAAAGCCACATTGAACAATTGAAAAAAAGCTAGACATAAGTTAACAAAGAGAAGAAGGAAACTCCACAGGAGGGGAACTTGGAGAGCAGTAACGCGTGTTCATACGCTGATCAAACTTTGGAATGTCAAGAGCCACACGCCAGTCTCCCCGTAGTTAATAAGGCGCGAAAACCAAAAGCGGTAATCCGGAAAGTATATCGCTAAAACCTGAGCCGAAAGCCATTAATGGCAATCGGAAAGAAGATATGAGATCCAGATGGTCAAGAAGTGAGAGTTGAGAAGAGTTTCAAAAGATCTTGGATATAATACAACTGAGAGCTATAGGGTCATAGTTAGTTGGGAAAAAAAAAACGTTTTTTTCAATCATTTGTTTTCAGGAAAAAAAACATGTTTTTTCATGTTTTTTTTGTTTTTCATTTTTTTTCGTTCTTTTTCATATAAATGTATTTTAAAAATAAAAACGAGGCTAATATGAGTATTTTACTTGAGTTATTTTATTTTCAATTTATAAGGCATACCTGAAATAAAACAAATATTCCATTATGATTTTCTAAAATAGCAGAACTATCCTTTTTTTAATTTTACAATGTTTTCGGTACAATTTACAGTTAGGTGGAGCTTGCAGACTGCTGTTTGCAGCTTCTACTTACAATTTAACTTTATGATTTTACATTGTATCATATAAATCATAGTTTATAAACTAAACTTTTAAAGTTAATGATATAAATATTTATATAGAATGAGCCTGAATGACAAAACTCAAAAGTGACTAAGGGAAACAAATGAAAAATAAAAAAATTTGAAATTAAATTATCCCAAGATTGTAAATGAAGGAGCATGAGTGGAATGACTAAATTAAATATTTGGCTTTGGCAAATTTAACTTTTGATTCACTAATCACTAGTCCCCACCCCCCAGACCCCAGTCACTACTGAGTAATGACTACTGTGCCTGTGGACTACTGTTCCAAGCTCATTATCACTGGGCTCATCAGCGATCAGCCACATTTAATTGATGATGACTGATAAGTATGATAATCTCAGTTGTATGAAGGTATCGTGTGCAGAAATGACAGTGGCGGAAGGAGCAGGGGCGTAACAGGACTCTAAGCTTAGCTGCCTTAGCATAATCATCTCTCTCAGTTGGCAAATTTTCAGAATTTCCTAGTTCTAGATTATGAACAATAAATACTAGTTTTGCAACGTCTAAACAACAAAAGTTATATTTCATGCGAGGGCCTTTGCTACCGTTTATTTCCTTAAAAAGTACAGTCACACGACTTTTGCATGTGGCATTTCAAAATTAAAATAATTAATGGATAAAAATGTTACTGAAACTGAAACAGAGTAAGTAGTTAGTGCTTAAGGGCGAGATCCAATATTTGGCTCTGGACGTAAGCCTAAAATTTCCGGCCCCCCCAAAAATGACAAAATCGAATTTTCAGCCGATTTTGACTAATAAACACCAAAATGTAGTTTTTTGCCCTCTAAAACGTTGTTTTCTGGTGTTTTTCTGTGATTGTAGTCATTCTTTCAGAATTTTCCATTTTTCAAAATCCATGTTTTTGACAATTTTCATATCAACTTTCAGAATTTTTTGGAAATGACTTCAAACTTGAAATATGCATAGATTGCGTCCAATTACCAACAATGAGCATGATGCATTTTTTCGATATTTAGATTTAGTGCTCAGCGCTTCGTCAATTTCCCAACCCCATTTTTTTTTAATTTGAAAAGGAAAACTTGACATGTTTTTTTCTGACTCACTATCAACATCTATTTCAGGCTGTACAAATCGCCAAGATCATCGTTTTTACTGTGCATAATTATTTGGATACTAAAAAAGAAAAATGTTTAAAAAATTTTCAAAAATTGTTTTTTTTGGAAAATTTTATTCCAAGAACAAATCCAAACCATTGCATATACAAAGAGAATTATCTAATAAAAAAAATGGCAGCCAAAAATGAAACAGCCCCTTAATGAAGCCAGAAACAAAATATTAATATCCAAAATTCAAGAATATAAAAATTAAAAAAGATGGAAAACCCATTAAAATTTTGAGACACAAACTCAGGGGCTTCCCACCTTGTAGGAAATTGGACCAAAAAAATGTCCAAATTAGAGCATATTGCTAAAATTTATACTATAATTGTTCAAACATGTAAATTCCACACTTAATTGAAAAAACGAAAAAAACAAATCTTTTACTTGTTTTTTTCAGGCTGTTTTTTTCATGAAAAAAAAACCGTTTTTTTTCGCAATTAAAACAGAGCTCGTTTTTTTCCTTCCCAACCCTAGTCCATATTAAAAGGATCGGAGCGGCGTTCCTTTTTTCAGAATAGGTTGGAACATATGCGTGCTTCCAACACACTGAGGGAAAGGCTAGTATTGAGCATATAGATAGGGAATATAGTTTTGAACGAGGGGCGGGGGCCACACGGAAAGCACATCCTCAAAACTTTGGGATGAATTGCCAGTCTGGCCCACTCCTCTTGCTACGTTCATATGTTTCAGGAGCCATGCCAACCCGAATCAAAATGAATCAGCAGGCAAAATATAGACACCTAGCAGGAGAAGGAAGGAGGAAGAGAATGCCAGAATCGTTCAGTTTGAGTTAGAGCGAAAATGACAGAGTCAAAGATATTGCCTTTTCAGTTGCGAGTATAGCTACAGAGCCATTCAGAGCGAATAAGAGAGAAAGGATTTCAGAAGTTTAGAGATGTTTTTGGCAAGGGCCAGAAAGATTTGTCAGTAGGTAAACCAAGGAGGTTAGCGCACTTTCGTTAATTGAAAGTCTGCTTTGCCGTCGAAGAGTATCCCTGAAAACGATTATAGCTAAATGAAAATTGCGAGAGTTGAAGAGAGAAGCCGAGAAGTTTTCCACTAACGATACGCCCACTGTCTATTTCCGATGGGCCAGAAAACAAACACGATCGAACCATGGATTTTGAACCTGCTCATCCCATTCACCGATTCAGCTCCTCTCCCCTTACGGCAGAAAGCTGTTGGAACGATCTTGGAATGTTGTAAGTTCTTGATTAGTTCCCCAGATCGTTGAGAAACTGAATGATTTCAGCCTCCTCCCCACCTAAATCAGTATGGAGGCACCCAACCATTCAGGTTGGTATATGAAATCCCCTAAAGAGAGACCTCAGTATCTTGGAATGAGAAGAATAACAGTCTCGTAAGAAGAAGTAAGATATTCAGAAAAGGCATGAAAATCTGTTCTGTAGGAGAACAGTTAGCGGAAGCATAAGATTATTGTAGTAGAAGGAAGAAAATTTTAAGCCACAAAACATGAAGTTAGGAGATTCGAAATTTTCGAGACGTGTCAGAAGTATTAATGTTTACATAGCACATACTCCGCCTTTCAGACAAAATTATGAAGAAGTTATAGTTGGATATTATTAACGAGTAGCATTCTTAGCCATCTGAGGCTCAGACAAGAGCAAAAATCAAACCCTAGAGTTAGAGGTGGTATTCCATGGATGCAAAGTTAGAGTAAGCAGCGGATGTTGGTAAAGTTATAAAAAAAACCCGCGCCTGTGCAAACTGCCCATCATACGCGCAACACAATCACCAACTATGACTGACATAACAAAACCACAGAGAGATTCTTGATTAAAGTTTTCACACGCAAACGTAATTAAACCGGAAATTTTAAAAAAGCTGGAACAGTATTTACAGTAAATATGCTTAAGACTATAAATAATCAAGAAAAAAAAATTATTCACGGAATTAAAACACCCTCACAACATTCGCATACAAAAAAAAAATACTAGAAGATTACATAAAAGTAGGCTAAATGTGTAGAAATGAAAAAATTGGTTACCCGAGCATGAATATGTCTCTCAAAACTCAAGTTAAAAAAGAAAAAAAAATTAAGTCAAAAAAATATCGAAGAAAAATATAACCTAGTGCTAGCTAATCTACGTATTATTTTTAATTTGCCACAATCCTAAAAACTAAACGTATGCACACCCTAACACTAACTAAAAAGACTCAAAATCAAAAAATTAAAACAATCAACTTATCTTTATAAGTTGTGCATTTAATTCTCAGATCTTGGAAGCACCATATACATTTATTGACATTAGAGCTGACACTGGTAGGCATTTAATGAAAACAACAGCCCACCTTCCAAAGTAAAACTCAACAACCTCAAAATCATGGTCGATGGAGTGTTCTCCGCCATTCAGGGAGAAGACAATTGGTAATCTGGGCATGGAAACCTCTCGTCTCCTATCACTCTTACAGATTTTCATTCTGCCTCGGAATCGTTGCAGGTTACTATTCGACAGGCTTAAGCGCGCTTTTCATTAAAAAAGGGCGCCAAACCGCTGGTTCTCCTACTGATAAAAATTTCTGCCCCTTGGCCAAAAACATCTCCAAACAACTTTTGTAAATCTGCCTTTCCTCCCCTTTTTCGCTGACGGTTCTGTTGCTAAAACTCCACAATTGAAAAGGCCAATCTCATCGGCCTCCTGTTTTCTTAATTCTATCCTGGACGATTTCTGGCATTCCTCCTTCCTACTCCTTCTCCTCTAGTTTCCCTGCCCTTACCTTGTGATCACAACATGATCGTGTGCATTGAGATTGAGCATCTATGGAACGCCCAGAAGCTTAGTGGCCCGGATGGCATTCCTCCCAGTGTTTGAGGAGTTGTTTCTGAGTTGGCGTCCGTCCCTCGTTCAAGCTCTACTCTCGATGCTGAATTAACTAAACTTTACCTACATGCTGAAGCGCTCTTATGTTCAGCCGATTCCCGAAAAAAAGGTACCGTTTCTGATCCTTCAAACTATCACCCTATAGTTCTCACTGGTATTCTATCTAAAGTCTTGAAACTCTCTCTTCTTAACTCTCATTCCTGGACTCATCTGGAGTTCTGATTCCCGTTCTTTCAGATTACATCAGTATGAGCCTTTCGACGTTCGAGCCGTCAAACTGTTACATACTTCTTATCTAACTGATAATTTACCCTTTCTAAATACATCCATCACCTATCTCCTCTTCTTCTAGCCATTTATTCTCATAACATTCAACGTACCCAGACGATTCGAACAATTTCGACCGAAAGATAAAGGTCGCTTACGGCGGTCAAGACCAGGTTCGAGGCATAAAAATATTCCTAGCCAGAAAGATAAGTGGTAGTGGGTCGCTAACCCAACTACCTCTTTTTAGTCGCCTCCTACGGCACGCAGAACGTACGCTGTGAATTCTTTCTCTCCCCAACACACAGGATATTTGAAAAAAAGTGTTATCAGTAATAGTAGCAGTATTTCATGGCTCTCTCTGTGATAACGGAGAGTCTCTCACAGTGTAAGAAGAATGCGGATATGAGCTCAAGAGGGGCGAACCATTGAACACCAGAGTATTCCAGAGGATCATGGTATGTACCGTCACCCAAAATATATATCATATATATATATATATATATATATATATATATATATATATAGTATATATATATAATATATATATATATATATATATATATATATATATAATATATATAATATATATATATATATATATATATATAGATAAGTAGATATATATATCCTTTTTCCATCTAAGAATTTTTACAATGTCAGTGGGACTACCATCATCGATCTGACATTTAATTTTTTTTTCCTTCTAGATGAAATAAATGCCTCCTACGCCAGCCAATGCTTTCAATGCTTTCTTGAGTTACTGAGTGATAAAGAATGAATTAAAAGATTATTTGCTAGCCATGCGCCCGTATACTATATATATATATAATAATATATATATATATGATATATATATATAATTATATATATATATACTATATATATATATATATATATATATATATAATATATATATATATATATATATATATAATATATATATATATATATCTATATATATATATATATATATATATATATATATATTATATATATATATAATAATATATATATAAATATATTATATCTTTCCTTTCTTCACTTCCTCCTTTGCCCGCAAGATTTGGGTAAGGTGCTCTGTACAAGCACGCGAAAAAGAAAAGCAGTAGGAGAACATGACGAAACGCGAAAAAAGCCAGCGCCAGCCTTACCGCCCCCTGTGTACCATTAATTAGTGAGAGCTTGTCACAGACAGAAAATCCACCTTAGAGCATCATGCGTCGGACCGCGACGACCCTCACTATGGTAAATCGCAATGTAAGGGTTCATCCCCCTGGCCCAGGTGGGCCACAAACCATGCCCCCCATACAAAAACCCCGCCATTCTCTCCTATCATGGACCTTTCTCGCCTTTGCCAAACTCACAGTTCTCTCCTTCAGACATTCGTTCACCGACTCAATCCATTTCTCTTCGGCTCCCAGCCGGTCGGTTCCCAAAAACACACTTCGTCCACTATACATCCGCCTTTAACCAACCGACTTCATTCAATCCTTTCCACATGACCAAACCAGCTCTCAACATACTTTCATTTATTCTTCTCATTTACCCCTTTCTTCACACCAACACCAGCTCTCTAATACGTTCATTCCTCACTTATAATTCTTTTCACACCTAGCATGCCCCTAGATTGTCCATCTGAACACAGTTGAAACTTTTAGGATCTATACTTCTTATTACCAGACCATTAGTCTCTACTTACCTCATACCAATAACAAGGTAAAACATACCCTCATGTAAGACTCTAGCGCACTCAAAGCTTAGTCCCTTTACATTCACCAACGATTTAATTGCACCAGCAACCTTCCTGCCCATTCACAACTTTCCTACACCTCTGCAATCATCCGTTCCCTTCTCAGCCAACACATACCCTAAATATTTAAACTCAGACACTGCTCCAGCTGCTCACCATCTAACATACTTCACACTGAGGACTGTCCTTCACTACAACCATAACCTTACTCTTATCTACGTTAGCTTTCAAACCCCTCTTTTATACTCCCTGCCAAATCTCTCCACCAATCCTCTCAAACTCTCTTCAGATTCGCCACACAGAACCCAAATCATATCCGCATACAATAGGTAGGCACCCTCCACTCCTCTCCATCTCCATCATTCTAACACCATTTCCTGCCATCCCCCACTGAATGCTTAATAACCCCACCCATGATACCACAGTGAAAACCAATGTAGAATAAACACACCCTGTCTCACTCCGCTATTAATTCCCTAACCAATCACCATTGACACCATTTATTCTTACACACGCTTCATCTATTATATCGTCATACATACTTTTATTCCATTTCAAGAAGCCTACCACCAAACACAATATATCACTTAATACCTGCCATAAAGCTTCCCGATTAACTCTATCCATACGCCGTTGTTAAAAGTCCATAACACCTAAATACAATTAAATTTTCTTCTCCCTCATTTTCTCGAATCATTTTTCAATGTAAAGATTTATCTACAATCCTCTACCACTCCAAACGCACCTTGTTCTTCACCAATCAGCCCTCAGTCACCACGCACTCTTTCGACTAAATACCAGCTATACCTTCCCACAACACTCAATAAACTTTTCCCCTATAATTCTACAGTTCCCTTTTCTCCCTTACCTTTATACAAGGGTAACTATATACCGCTCTCCTCAATTCCCTTGGAACTATACCCTCCATAAACGCTTATATACACAACTTCCAAAATCAATCAATTCACCATCTCGCTCCACTCTTGATCATTTCACTAGTAATTGCATCTATACCTGCAGAACCATCTGCAACTTTTCTCACCTTACCCATTACCTCCTACCTTATAAAACCTCATTCCCAAAAACCTATTCCTTCTCTGCACCATCAAAACCACACCATCACTAACACCTCATCATTACTTTAATATTGTGCAGATTTTCGAAGTGTTCTTTCCACACTCCCCTCACATCCATTTCACAGTTACAAAAGCACCATCCCTATTCATATTCTAAGCAGATTCCCCAATCTCATTCTTAACCTTTCGCGCTTTCCTTCCAGAAAGCTTCCTATTTCCTTGTATGTCCTCATTTCGATCCTCCTTCCAAACTGTTCATTTACCTCGTTTTCTCCTACGTTATACACTTTTTAGTATTTCTTTTTTCACTCCTTATATAATTCCAGCATCTTTTTTGAAACTTATCATTTGCTTTTAGACATTCAACCACGCTTCTTTACCTTTAACCGCGTTCATCACCTCTTCATTCCACCATTCCCCCTGTTAACATTCTTACTTCCACTTTAGCACATACCACACCACTTCCTTTGCACTATAACAATTGCTTCCTTCATTTGCCCCCAGATTTGTTCAGATCACTTGTTCACATCAACCGATTTACTAGCGAGCGCTCTACATACTTATCCTTATTCTTTGAATCACTTAACTTCTCACTCTTTAATTTACCTACTTCCTTTCGTATCACCTTCCTCTCGCATCCAAAGCCCCACTAACTTAATTTACATAGAACAAACATAATGATCGATAATCCCATCCCTAAACCCTCATGATTAACATCCGACACATACTTCAACATCTCTTCTTCACCAACACAAAATCAATCATACGTTTCACTTCGATACCATCAACTTTTCACTACCAACTCTAGTATACTTATGATTACTCTTGTGTTTAAAGAAAGTATTACTCACAAACACACCCCTCTCTCCTCACATAAATCAATCACCTTCCTACAATACTCATTTTCTCCCCCCACCCCAAAACCACCTGTTATACCATCCTTTTTTGATCACCTATTCAACCATGCAGGTCCCCCAACACTATCAATCTGAACCTCCTACTCACCCCATCCAGAACATTCATTCAAATTATCCCAAAAAATCGCGCACGTACTCTTCAACGTTTCCCTCAGATGGACCAACGTCACAACCACACACACCTGACCTTTTCAAACTTAAATTTAAAAATTAGAATCTAGGACTCACACACACAAAGCTCTTACCATGGCTTCATACCACATGTCACTCATCAAAATTGCAACTCCTTCTCTCCCTGCTCTCATTCTCTTCCACACCGGCACGCACACATTTCACATCACACCACTTAAATTCACCTTTTCCTTCATCTTTGTTTCAGGCACAGCGAGCAAAGCAAATATACCCTTTCTAAATACATCCATCACCTCTCTTCCTCTTCTCCTCAACATTGATTCCTCTGACATTCCATGTACGCATA
>JABUQX010074336.1:0-7500 GCA_015478945.1 Trachelipus rathkii | reverse complement strand
ATCGATTACCCCTAAACGACTTTAAATCGTCTTTCTACTGCTCTGGTTGGGCATTAACATTAAAAAATGTAAGTCGCGAAAGAATAATTACATAATTAACAGTCGATTAATCGCTGTAGTGACGGGACGTCCGGACCCTGCCACCCTTTTCCGATATGGAAGAATTAGAGTTATAAAGTCTAAACTTGGAATAAATCTATGTATGGGCGATAAGGCGAATCCGCTGTAAATTTCAAGCCTGAGGATGTATATAGAGGGGATCGCCCCGAGAGCGAAGCGTGAAATTAGAATGCTACGCCCTTGTGTGTGTGTGTGTGTGTCGGGTGAGCAAAGATTAGGCCCTTAACGATAACTAACTAATCGAAGCAGGAGTGAGTCACAGGCGTAGTTTTGCGTGACCGAAGATTACGTCCCTCTGCGTTCCCCCCTAATGGCGGGACTTCTGCCCCCCTCTAAGAAATTAAAAGATGATCGTAGAAGATTGAAACTCAGAGAAAGGTTGAAGAAGGGTCGGAGCAGAGTCGGAGTCGGAGTCGGAGTCGGGATTCGGAGACGGTGTCGGAGTCGGATTTGGCTTTTCGGAGTCCAGGGACCTCACCGGAGGGGGTCCCCTTTGAAAAAAAGAAGAAGAAATGCATGGAATGCAAAAACAGAGGAAGAAGAAGAAGAAGGAAGAAGGAGAGGAAAGGAGAAGAGAAGAATTGAGGAGGTGAGTGCTGAGAAGGATCATGAGTTGCTCCGGCCACGGTGCTGGAACCGTGCGGGTTTTAGTTAAATAAACATTCGTGTTAATAATACAAGATATTGCTGTTTACATAACTGCATCTGTTTCTAACAGTGTACATGTGTATATTGCATGCTCTTTGCAGAAATAAACCTCTTATTTCTAAATGTGAAGACTACATTATATTCCAAATTCTTCATTTCTTTTTATAAAAACGTTTAAACTAAATATTTTTTCTAAGTTTAAACGAACATATACTGCTTTACTATTTTTATGTTTTTATTTTCCATTTTAACTTTGTTATTTAATTTCAGATTTTAATTTTTAATTTTTTATTTTTTTATTTTTCAGATTTTTAATTTTCCAACTTTAATGTTTTAAAATTAAGAATAGCATTTATACTATGTTAATTTTTTAGTTTATTTTTTAATCTTTTTAATTTCTAAGCTTATTTTTATATAAGTTTTAGTTTTTAATTTATACTTGTGGTTTAATTTTTTATATAAGTTTTATTTTGTATTTATACTTTTTTTTATTTGTTTTAATTTAAAAATTTTTTATTTTTTTTATTTTAATTTTTTATTTTTTTATTTTATTATTTTTATTCTTTAAACTTTTTGTTTTTAAAATTTTTACTTTCATGTTTATAACGTTAAAAAAATTTACGTTTTTTTACATACCCTTAAATCAGTAATCATAAATCAAATCCACCCCACCCCACCTTCCACCATTCTGTGGCCTATATTAAACTCTTCACTAGTGATTCAATTCACATTTCGAGTTCCTTTTTGGAAAACCAGTAACAATAAAAATCAGAGTTCTTTATACAAAAATCAACGAATATAGCTGACGTAACAAAGTTTTTACATTAAATAAAGCTAACATGACATCATCTGAACTAAGAAAATAATGTACAAAGACAAACCTAACAACTTACACATGAATAAACTGTTAACATTAACAAAGTCCCACACTTAACATCAGTAAAGAAACTAACATTACATGCAAAACGTGGCCTATTCTTACTTTTTGAAGCATACATCTACCATATTAACGTTAATCGTACACTGACACAGTAACATTTAGCAAAAATTTACCAAGAACATGGTTAATTATCATGCTGAATCAACGATAACTTCTAACGTAATAACGGTTTCCACATCAATTAAAGCGAGCATGAAACTAAGGGAAAATAATGCTACAACCGGCACAACCTGACACAGCCTTAAGCCCAAAAAACTGCCTATCATTAACAAAGTTCCATAGCTAAGCAATAGTAAGAAACTAACATTTACATTGCAAAGAACGTAAGCTATTACACACGTTTCACGCATATCTCTAACATATCAATGCTAATTTTACATTAACACAGTAATATTTAACAAAGATTTAACGTATCCTGGCCTAACTTGTGTAATGAACTAAGAATAAAATGACACACCACACACACCACACACACACCACACACCACACCCACACACCACACACACACACACACACACAGACACACACAGCACCACCCAAAACATTACGCAATAGTAAAACCTGAAATATTTTTTAGGGGCTCCGCCCCTTTTCAGAAAATTTCAACATGAAAACATTGAAAATGATTTTTATGTACAGGATTTAATAAAAAGATAACTATTATTTACGTTTATTATTCAGAATATTTTACATAGAAAAAACATTTAACATTACATAGGACATAGGATAAATATTTATAATATATTAAATGGAAATTAATGTAACCCTTATAACCATATGATGCACAGTGCGACATGAATTTTTAATAAAGATTCGCTATCGGTTGTGGTTGGACCATTTTAGTTACCACCAACAAATACTAACACCTCCATATTTCCCAGGCTGAAAAGTTATATTAGGCACACTATAACATAACCCTCCTCTGTTACTTCCGTGTAAATTAGCATTAGGATTCTGTGACTCGTCTATTCGTGCAGCTTTTTTATGAGGTAGGTCATCGTCTCGTACATCATCTTCATCGACATTATCCAATTGTATTTCATTCATTGCTTTCACTGTAACATCATGGGTTTTGATATCATCATACAATGACTCATCGTGACCTATACTATTTTCAGAGCAACGATCATACGTACTTTAACAATTTTCAGAAATAATAGTATCCTTTGTATCTTTATTGATTGTAAGACCCTTGGCTTTTACAATATATTTCTATATTTCCATCGCAGTCTTATTCGTGCAGCTAAGACTTAGGTCAGCACACACAAAGAATCAGCGTATCCTCAGAACGTTATTCTGCTAATTTCACTGTTATCACCTAAAAAAGCTTCCTGTTTCAATAACTTCATCGTTTTCTCCAGCGAAAAATACAAGAGTCTTTATCGCAGTACAATGCCCTTTTGGTTTGACTTTGTTAAGTAGCTCGTATAATTTTATACGTGCATATGTAGTCGTAAAAATATACGCATAGGAAATATTTAGCAGTTGACGATGTAGGATTGTCTTGAGATTTTGAAATAGGTGTTACAACATATTTACAGCCTATTGGAATAACGTTAGTGACTTCATTGTCGCATTGATTGATTAGCTCCCATACTTCTTTATCCCTAGACATACTACATCTCTTCTTGTAGGCGTATTTTGTTGCAAATTTGTCCCAAAGAGATTAGGCATAATTTGCAATGAACCTCCATCCCAGTTTTTCTTGATATGTGTTAATATCAAGGTTCAGACACCTTCCTTTTCTCTAAAAAGACGGACTAAAACTCTTTAATTTCCCTCTTAATCAGGATCGTCGTCAGTAATATATTGGTGGTACCTGAGCCTCTTCTTTATTTTTAAGGAAGTGGTCACATTTATCCTGTCAAATTAAAAAACTCCTCTCGTTTAAACGACCAAAAACTTCAAAAATTTAATGTATTCGTAACCCCATCTCTAAGCTACTGAATTTCAGGTGTTGTGGTATATACACCTTCAATAGCACGTTCATTCCTATCATGATTGCATTTCGCACAATTTTCTTCAACACATTTTGCACAGAGTGGGAATAATAATTTATTTTTGGCTCTTTTAGCGAGGACGGGGATGTATAAGTCTTGAGGAGGAAGAATCTTAATGTAAGCTGTACCGAAATATTTATCATTGATACCATTCTTAAATGATTCAATGTCAGGTACTTTATCACCTATTAGTTTTTCAGGGGTCCACAAGGATACTTCATTCGTTTCTGAACATAAGGATAAAGCGATGTATAGTCTAAATACATGATCTTCTGTCCTTTAGTTGGAGGGTAGTAATGTACGAATGGTTCAGTGCGGCCTCCAAACAATGAATTGTCTATTATGAGTCTGTTGTTAACAACATCATTGCTAAGACGTTGAATATAGTCACTAATGCTTATGTTTTCATCGGTATGATCAGGATTTAAATTTGGGTCTTTTGAAGGCAGGGGACTTGGTGCTGGCGGGTTAATGGAATGGTATGCCAGGGCTGGGCTCCCCGTGCCTACGACGCACGGCACTCACGCGGTGGGTAGCCCTTCATTCACATTCCCACACACGTACTACATTAAACCCTGCTTTTTATACCTATCTTCTTGTTTCATGGTGAGATTATAGCGGTCAACAGCCGATACGCCATGCAGCATACCTTTTCCTTTATTGCAGTCTTTATGTCCATGCCATGCACAACCATGGTATAGGTGACCATTTTTCATTCCTTTTACATAACCAAACCCATCAGGGTAAAGCCACTTGTTCTTAATTTTTAAGCCCTTTCTCTCCACCGTTACGAGGATGCCCTATGTCTCTCTTGTTCAATTTTTCATGATACAAGAGCCACCGCATGACCTCCCGGACGAAAGGTTTAGGGTTCTCTCGACCTAAAATAGTAATTTTTTCCTCAGGCATAAACACATTTTTATAAAGTGTAAAGCATAAAGATGCAATTGTTGTGTTGTTATATAGACAATCTATATCAAATTCTTTAATGAAGAGCTACCTTCTAAACTCTCAAACATTTTCTAGTTATATTAACATTTTGTACACAGTACTTTCACATTCTTCAAAAATATTGTATTCATTATACCTATAAAACTTTTAAGTACTTTCAAATTCGAACTTTCATATGTTTGTCATGGTTTTCTTACTTCGAAGAATTTCTTATTATGGAACTCTTCCTTGTAGTAATAGAATGTATCTGCATTACATGGTATTGGGAATAGAAACCTTGAATTGTCTTTTCACTAACACCCGATGCACTTGGAGGCATGCTTTTCAATGCACATGGTGCTGGAAAAGCAAACGTATCCCTGAAGTCTATATTTCCATTCGATCCCATTGAAATTATTTTATTACCTCTTTTATAGGGATTTCTGCTTGATAGAATCTGAACTTGGGTGGGTCAGTAATGATGCATATACGAAACTGATGATCAAAATTTCCGCCATTATGTGCCAGCAACAACTACTTTTGACTCTAGGATTTTCTCTGAAAACTCCATCAGGAAGTCTATAAATTGATTTACAGGCGTTTTTTCGGTCTCTAATTTAAATGTTCTTGTTCTTGGACCACAATGTGAGCATACCTGTTCACCTTCCTTATCTGTGCACAATTCGCATATCATCTGGCATACCAGTAAATAAGGACGCAATTCTATTATTCTTCTTCCTTTATCATCATATCCTTTTATCTTCCTGGTATGTCTCGATATCATAGTAACATGTATAAACCACCGGTTTAGTATCTTTCTTCTTTTTAATTTCTTTTTCATGTAGCATATATGATATTTGTCTTCTTTAGGCTCGTATAATGTACTGCATGTTTTGCAAGAAGCTTTTGTGCAAATCGTGTTTGAAAACTACCGTAACCGATCAGCCTGCTATTGCACAAGGCAAAGCTGTTACAAATTCGTAATTTTCTTGCACGTTATTATTTATCCCGATTGTTTTTTAAAACAAAAATGCATTATAAAATCACGATTACATCACGACTATTCATGGAATATACCATCGTGGATCAAATTGAGCCTTGACACTGATCGTATAGAACATTGTTCTACTCCATATGTTCAACAGTCTATTTATGTGCTATATTATTACTGTTGAAAGTGGTAGCAATATGTGCAAAAATACCAATTCATATACGCCTTAGCTTTTTTGGTATTTCTCAAAACATAACTAGCTTATCTTCTTTATAGCCATAGTAATATTACTCATCATGGCCTTATAAATGTATAAAAGGGTCATTTCTCTGTTCTCGTTAATGGATTAAAAGTTATTAACTCATTACCTTCAGGAACCGAATAACGACTATAACGGCATTTTTTCGGACATTCTCGATTTTTTTCAAAATCAGTTACTATGAAAGAATCTGTATATTCCATACCACATTTTAGCAATGCTTTCTCCTCATTCTCATTGTATACGAATGAATACCTCTGGACTCTACACATTCTCTCGCTATTTCCTAACAAAACTATGTTTTTCTTTGAAGCGCAACCCTCGCGCCTCCTCTAGATGAAACTTTACTAATGTAACGAGTTTGAAAACTAAATTTTTGTTGGCTCGAAACGCCATCGGTTTACAGTCATTCGCCTTGCTTTAGCTAACATGAACACGGAGCTACTACTTTTTTGAATTTTTGCGTAAAGATGCCTTTGTCACCGGACTTGGAATTGAACCTTCCAGCGTTCTTCATTCATCTCTTTTCCACCCAATATTTTTGTCCAGCATATCCCTTGTAACGAATGTTACGTTAGTATTTGTCGGTCAGGTGACGGATCAGTGCCAAAAGTGAATTTGATACCCACCTCAGGTGCGTGCTCCTCTACGGAAGCGCATCCTTATCGGTATGTCCAAGTCGGTAATTTTATTACATATATATATAAATATATATATATATTATAGTGAATCATATGACTTCATACTCACAATACATAGCAATCAGCCTACAAGAGCCAGGGCCAGGGATAAATAACTATCTAATATATAACTTAATCATTCAATGTGGACGTATTAGTCTATGATGTAAGTAAATGATCTGCTGACAGATGAATGTGTCGTATTATAGTATAATATATATATCATATTGAGAGCGTATAAATATGTGGGCATCTACTCGATACCAGCATCAACATCGAAGGGCAGCCTGCTAATAAAAGCTATATATATTAAGGTAGAATGGCATAGGGCAATATAACAAGGTATCAATACAAATTGTAGGGCTAACTATATAGTATATTATAGTACCTCAATAATAATATAATAAGTACTATTTAATACATAGTATTGTCACCCTATGATAAAATGAAACCACACACAACAACAACAACCATGAAGGTCGAGGAGTAACGGATACTCAATATATATACTATTAATGGAACGCACGTCAAAGGTGATAATGGTTGGACAGCACGTATATACTGGAAAAGTAATATAAGGTCATATGAAATATACAATCACTATAATAATAAATATATATAAGCGCAAATTATAATTGATATTGATTTAACTCAAATGATAAAAAATATATAATTATGTTAATATAATATATATATTATATATAATAATATAAATATATTTATATATATATAATATTTTTATAAAAATTCAGAGTACTATAAATAATAATTATGACGTTTATCATATGTAGAAACGACTATTCGATGTATTTTCCCGAATTTTACAAAATATAAGTATACTGTCTGATTATTCCCGTAAAGCCGAGTGCAGCCCATTAGTGTAGCCATACATCAGGCGCTAATATATGGCATAGTATACATTATCGATTCCC
>JABUQX010074335.1:12500-29428 GCA_015478945.1 Trachelipus rathkii | reverse complement strand
GTTTCTGGTTCAAGGCTTTGTTTTGATATGGTGTGGTTAGTGTATAAACTGAACCTTTCATACAATCATTCACACGTATATACAAAGTATTCTAAATATAAATTACACATAAACTTAGCTTAATATTAAATATTTATGACATCTTCCACATTTCTTAGTTAAATAATAGTTTTGGTTTGGGTTCTGAGGTATGGAAAAATATAGTGAGAACCTTGCAAGTGCTATTTCTTATAGGTTTATAAACTCAGTCATCTGATAAAGCAATAGCCTGCAGAACTATGCTAAGGTCGAGATGAACTGATAAAAGTCTTATCCTAATTTCACTTTCAGAGTTTTAATTTTTTAGTCCCACTCTGCACTTGAAAGAGCACTGTGCATTAGAAAGATTATCATGGGCTTTTTGGGGGCCAGAAGTAAGAATCCCAAAACCTCGTACTAGTGCCTGGTATTAAACCACAGCTTTTTAAAACAGGCCCAGTATTGGAACAATCAGCCCAGTATCGGAACCCTAAAATTATAATATAAATTAGATATTGATCTTATAATGACTAATTTTTTTAATTTGCTATTATATTTTAACTTATAAAAGATTAAGTATCTCACCCTTGGATTACAAAGAGGGGATTTCTAAATTCTTTTTATTCACTTGGGAAAGCAGAAGATGTCTGAACACTACACTGCAACACAAGTTTAAACGTTTTTTATTTTATCACTTTTTAACTTTTAAGTTTATGCTGCATATAATAAATACTTCAAACTAAATTATTGTAAAAAGAATACCACTCACCTCGCGAGTGATGTCTAAGTTCATTCATACAGTTAATACAATTGTGACAATGATTACTGAGATGTGTAACAAATAACTAATATAACTATATAATAATACTATATACTAAATAATAATAATATATAAATATATTATATAATATATATTATATATATAATAATATATAATACTAAACATATATATATATAAATATATACTATTATATATAAAATATATATAATATTATATATAAATTATTACCCTTTCATGTATATTATATAATATATATATATTAGCCTATATATAACTTATATATTACTATATATCACTATTATAATACTATATTGCATATCACTTCCATACGTATTTGTGGCCTTCGATAACGAGTAATCTATCTAATGGAATTCAAATTTTTACTCCTAGGATCTCATGACTACATAACAGCATCAACAAAAACTGATGACCACTACTTTTCTCCCCTATGAAGCTATGCAAAAGTATTACCCAAATCCTGCTATGTCAGCCGCCATCTGATATAATTATATATATTAGATGAATATATATATATACTATATATATATATATAGTATATATATAATATATATATATATATATATATATATAAATATATATAATATATATATACTATATATATAATCATATATATAAATACTATAATATAACTATAATATATAATATACTATATTATATTATATATAAATATATAGTTTATATATATTCAATTAGTATTATTAGTATTATTTTTCATATTTAAAATAACTTAAAACATATTAACAAAAAATGTAATAAAAAGCAAATCAATCATAATTTTTAAAAAAAAAATTTGGCAAAGTAATTAATTAATTTAATAGTTAATATAAAAAAAATACAAGGGATGGAAAAAATATAGAAATTTATTCACGAAGATGGTGATTTGTAGATTATTTTTGAAATTGAACAAAAAATCAAATTTTCAAACAAATTACTTCCTTTCTCCTCAAAATCTAAATGTTTTCTGCAATGTGAATTAGACAACCTTATCACTTTTTTTTTGGCTGCTCTTGTTCGCAATATATAAGAGATACCTAACTGAGGAACATCTCACATTAAACTTACCTCAGAGAAATATAAAATGAAGTATTAAATTCCGATATCTCTCTTAATATTTAAACTTGAAATTAGCTAACGTCATTCAGCCTCCTTTCTATGCATTTCGAATGCGAATTTTATATTTGTTACCATTACTTTGCCTCCCTTTAGGCGGTATATCTCTCTAATATCTAACATACTCGTTCTCTAGCATATCTCTGTAAATAGAATGCGTCCTCAAAAAAGAGAAAGTTTTGATGCTCACCTCCGAATACTTTTGCTCGTGTTTGTAAGTTAAATTTTGACCAATCAAAATATTTTTCAAACCTTCCTTGTACTGTAAATTGAATTAGTCCTCCTTTTTTTTTTTAGTTTCAAACAAATTTAAACACTACTAAAATATGCGACTCTAGTAATCTACAATGTAGCTTCTCTAGTCTTTAAGACTCTAACCCTCGGAGCTCTGTCATTATATAGGAGGCACTGCCCCCTTGCCTCTCAGAAAAGCCGATACTTATATATATATATATACTATATATATATATATAACATATAAATATTATTAAAAAATAGAGAAAACGCAAATACCGAATATTTTACATAATATTTTAGTTAATATTTATAGTCTATATTTATTTATATAAGAGCGCCTGGTAGCTCAGTGGTAGAGCACTCACCAGACAAAGTGAGGGTCCCAGGTTCACAACTGGTCGGGTGGGAGAATGTGAGCTATTCTCTCCTAGGGCTTGGCTTCGCCTTGCTCGGACGTTAAATGAGTACACTTCCCCTAGATTAGGGCTCTGCCCGTGAGCGGTGGTGTTTATCTGTAAAAAAGGAAAAAAATATGCCTTTGTTATATTTAGGGTTTATTGTATCAAACGAATTGCGTATAAGGAATGGTGTAAAACAGAGTGAAAGTTTGTCATAGTTATTTATTACTTAAATTATTGTTCTTATAAAAGAGATAGTAAAAAGTAAAATAGGTACTAAAGTAGGAATATTTTATGTTGAATATAGTAATGTATGCGGATTATTTAATTTTGTTAGCTGTCATGGTGGATGGTCTTCAAAAACTAGTAAATATGACATAAAAAATTATCAAGATTTTGCATTTGAGTATTTTATTAACAATGAATGATAAAAGTGCAGTAATAAATTTTTTGTAAGAAACCTAAGAGAAAAGTGAGAGACTTAGTTAAAATAGCAACTTCTCATTGGTTTTCAAATATTTGAATGATATCAAATATATTTGCTTTATTTTAAATGGAAACTTGGAAGAGAGGATGGATATGAAACAAGCTAGAGATAAATTTTGGAGGGATGTTTAATGCTTTACTGAGAAGATTTGGTTCTGTAAATCAAAATGTATTTTTGTATTTAGCTAGATCATACTGTATTCTTTTTTACTGAACAAATTTTTGGAATATCAAGTCAAATACATAAACAGTTTGAAGTATGCTTTCATAATGTATTGAAAAGAATATTTAAGAAACAGATGCACCTCCCCTTAAAGTTTCTAAAAGAATCAGTAATCATTTAATATGTAATTGGTTGATTGTATTGATGTTCAATCATTATTTAAACTATCTTAAGTTATGTACTCTCGTTAGGTTACTTAACAAACCATGCTACATTGTGCAAAAAAAAAAAAATTTCGAGTCAAGAACCTCAGCAAACGATGTAGAAAAGACATTTCAGGAACCTTATGGAATAGTTAATATATTTAATAATGATCTAGATGTACTTAAAGTTAAAATAAGTTATGTACAAAACCGAGTACATTCCTTAAAATAATTTTTGTGTAAAGTAGATTATATGGCTCAGTTTTATTTTAATATTTAATGTATTTTATAATGATGGTCTGTTTTTATTCCAATTTAGGACGTACTTAGTTTACGAAATAAGGGATTAAAGACTATCTATTTATCTATCTATCTATCTATCTATCTATCTATCTATCTATCTATCTATCTATCTATCTATCTATCTATCTATCTATCTATCTATCTATCTATCTATCTATCTATCTATCTATCTATCTAATACTCTCTCTCTCTCATATATATATATATATATATATATATATATATATATATATATATATATATATATATATATATATATATATATATATATATATATAAAATAATTTTTCTTTTAAATCGCGGCTCAGAGGCTTGCTTGCACCGCAGCCTTGATTATGAGTCATTGCAAATTGCTTTATAAATGGTTCTTAAAATAAATATTTACTATTTGATAATTGAATTCATTTTTATTTTTATTACAAATAACATCAAATATAAAAAAGAAACATCATTTGAACAACATAATTCGTAAGTCTTACGACACAAACATCAGGAAATTGGATCAGGTAAAGATAAGGACAAACAAATCGATAGATTGCCAGAATTTAATAATAATAATTAATCCTGTGAAGATACTTTTCATAATTTTTACTTTTAAATATTATTATTAAAACGTTATTATTAAAACTCTATTATTATTATTATTATTATTATTATTATTATTATTATTATTATTATTATTATTATTATTATTATTATTATTATTATTATTATTATTATTATTATTATTATTATTATTTTTTATTTTGTTGTCATTGTTATTATTATTTTGTTAGTATTATTATTGTTATTATTATTATTATTATTATTATTATTATTATTATTATTATTATTATTATTATTATTATTATTATTAAATACTTTTATTTTGTACAACTATTTTAAAACTAAGATTTAGTTTAATTATTTATTATTAAAATCTCGACCAATAAATGGATGGTACCTCATAAATTTCGACCGATAGGAGAATTCTGGCAACCCATCAATTGGGGTGTCATTATCTTTACCTGATCCAAAAAAATTCTCTCTCTCTCTCTCTCTCTCTATATATATATATATATATATATATATATATATATATATATATATATATATATATATATATATATATATATATATATATATATATATATATATATATATATGTAACTTTTAGGAAGTTTCTGCTGTTTGTGTTACAAAACTCATCTATTATATCATTCATTTATCTAACTCTTAAAATTTAGTACAAAAATACATATTTAAAATAAATAAAATTTTTATACATTTTTAAACAAGTACAATAAAAATTACAACTAATAAGCAAACACTTATGGTGCATCACATTTACTCAAGAGCACTTTTTTTTACTTAATATAATATAAAAATGTGTTTCGTTTGTCTGTGAAGTAGTAGGTCATGGCAAGCGAAGGTTTGTAACTTCCCTCTCGACAATTTAAAATTTTCAGATATACAAAGAAAAACAAAGAATATCTCTTTATCGTGGTTAATCACTCCCTCATTCACTGAAAACTCCAAAGAATATCAAATCCTTTGTGCTACGGAATGGGTTCTTAACGGTTTTTTTTCCTCGTATTTCCTTTGGAGAGACATCTACCGGGCAATCTCGTTCAGACTTTCTGGTAAATTCCTTCTCAAATCTTTGTAGTTCTTGTTTGATGGCTTAATCGTGTAAAATAAGTAATAAATTAAATACATCGTCTCTGCATCTACGTAATGAAAACTTATTGGCTGAGAAGTCATGTTTTCATAGCCCTGAAATCAACATTAATCATTTAAACGCATACGATACAACTTAGGGTAGATTATATTAAATTGCTTTGATATTTATATTTCATATTTTTGTAAAATTTTAAACATATTGTGATCCCGACGTCAATTTTAATATTAAAGATAATTGTAAGAAAAACTAACGAAATAACTTACAAATGAATATGGTCCTACTGAAATTATTTTCAGCCATAAGTGTTTCCAAGCATACTGTTGTCTGGGATCTATTTGTTCATGCGGCGGATAAATATGAAATTGAACGCTTCCTTCAGAATCCCTTAAGTCTACCAAACTTACTCCTGTTGTAGAGAGATTAATAATGATAATGATAATGATAATGATAATGATAATGTAATGATGTGATGATGATGATGATGATATGTATGTAATAATGTGTAATAATGTGTAATGAAATAATGAAATAATAATAATATATATATATATATATATATATATATATATATATATATATATATATATATATATATATATATATAATAATAATAATAATAATGATAATAATAATAATAAATCTAAATTATGCCTTAAGGCGGCTCCACACATGCGGAGTTCGTCGAAATCTTTGCCAGACACCTCATGTGTGTATGGGTCATTTTTGGCAAAGCTTAGCTCATTTGCTTTTTTTGCCAAATACACAAATCTTTTCCACAAGCGATGGAAAAGATTTGTGTATTTGGCAAACCAAGCAAATGAGCAAAGCTTTGCCAAAAACGACCCATACACGCATGGGGTAGAATGTGTGTAGACGTAAATTAGCTTTTGAGGTAAAAAACAAATGAAAAACGCAAAGATTCAAAGGTTTGACAAACTCCCCATGTGTGGAGCTGCCTTTAGAAAATTTGATCTTTAAATTTTATTTGTCATTCTTAAAAATAGTTTAAAACCAAATAAAATATTATACTGTCGAAGGTTAAAAATAGCTTTTGAAACTTAAAATATAGATACATGAATTCGTGAAAATTAAAAAAAAAAAACATTTATACTTAAATATTAAAAAAAAAACTATTTTAAGGATGAAATTTTTTAGTTAGTTATACGTAAAATTGAGGATTAAGAGGATTTTGTACAATATGTTAATACTTAACAACAATGTGCACTATTATGGATCCCTGTACAACAATGTGCACTATTATGGATCCCTGTACAACAATGAGCACTATTATGGTTCCCTATACAACAATGTGCACTATTATGGATCCCTGTACAACAATGTGCACTATTATGAATCCCTGTACAACAATGAGCACTATTATGGATCCCTGTACAACAATGTTTCCTACTATGGATCTCAATACAACAATGTGCACTATTATGGATCCCTATACAGCAATTTGAACTATTATGGATCCCTGTACAACAATGTGCCCTATTATAGAGAACCCTTATTAGCTTACAGTTGCACCTCCCACTCTACTTGTTTATCTACAAATTATTGTAATTGTACCTATATATGTTAAGCAAAGAGCCATATTCACATCTTCTCCACTTCCCATTTTAAGATTCTTGTCGCAGACATTATTTCTCAATCCTTTTGTAACTAAACGAGTGACAGCTGCCTTACTCAACACATATCCTGCTCCACCGTTTAAATACACTTCATTCTGAAAAAGTGAAAATATAGATCATATAATTCCAATAAATATCATACATTCATTTTAATTTAATCATATTAAGAAATTATCATTTTTCTAGATTAAATAAAAATTATATCTTGAAACTAACTATGAGGAATTATTATTTGATCTCAATGAACATGAGAAAAAGGCATTATAGATAGTTCAGCCCTATACAACGTATGTGTTCATAAAGTTTGGAGATCGCTGATCTAGATAGACATAGTTTCTCAACATTTAAAAATCATGCGTGGTGTCAATGATAGGAAATATAATTTGAGAAGCCCTCGTAGGTTATTTTTTTGAGAAATCAACTAGGTATGTAATTTAAAATAAAATAAGTAAATAAATTGCCTAATGTCTCTAAACCTTGGTAAAGGTTTTAACTAACACTATTAAAAAAACTTGAAAAAAATTTGTAAGAAACATTATTTTTTTATATTAAAACATAAGCAACTTCAAAACCTTATAATAATAATAATAATAATAATAATAATAATAATAATAATAATAATAATAATAATAATAATAATAATAATAATAATAATAATAATAATAATAATAATAATAATAATAATAATAATAATAATATAGAAATTCTACATCAGCTTTTGTTTTAATATAAGTTTTACATTTTACCTCCAATTCCTAAATATTTTCTTCATAAATTTAATTTCCTAAACCTAAAAAATAATTTCCTAACTATTGAGGGCTATGTTATGTTATTAAAACAGGTGATTAACTCTAACCACCAACTTTAGAGATTTGTGGAGAAAATAATTAACAAACCATCAACAAACTATAAAAAAAACAGGACAATACGAACAATAATTCTGATTTTTTTTTTTAAAACATCAAACGGAAAAGATTTCGATAACGAGGAAAAATGCCTACGAGGCATTATTAACATCCATTAAATCTAAAAGTAGTTCAAAATCACAGTCAAACTATACCACAAAACAAGAAAAACTTTCTTCCTTCTTCTCAACTAAGGATACCCTTTGAGTTAATCACCATGTCGTGTGCCAATTCATGTCCCGAGTCTGACTGTACGACGACGTATATTGGTTATCTAATAGATTAACAGATAGGGCATACCATAAAAACAGTAAAATATACGAACATCGTTTATTCACTGAACATAACAAGACAACTGTACCTGATATTTCAAAATCATATAAAATTTTACACTCCTCATGTGGAGCCCAAAAAAGAAATAGCTGGGAGCTTATTACATAAAACATCTAAACCAGACATTAACATAAAGTTCAACGTATTGTCCCTTAATTAAGTTAAATATAATATGAAATGCTAAAATCTAAAATCTAAAATCTAGTTTGTAATTTTAATTTTTTAAATCTAGTGTTAAAATAATTCATTCAATTGTTAGAATCAAGACTCACTCTGAAGATGTCCGTGGTTTACGGACGAAACCAGTCAGGATCTAATAAATATAAATATGCACTCAGAACATTTAAATTTAGAGGTATTCTCTAGAATAATAAAATTAAATGAATATCAGGAAAAAAAAAAAATATTTAGGAATTGGAAGTAAAATCTAAAACATAATAATAATCATCTTGATATATGTGTATCCATATATGTATGTATGTATGTAATAATAATAATAATACTTAATAATAATAATAATAATAATAATAATAATAATAATAATAATAATAATAATAATAATAATAATAATAATAATAATAATAATAATAATAATAAATATAATTTACTTATATTTCTAAAAACTCAATATCAGTATTTATTTTAATGTAAGATTTGATCTTTTCAAACCTCCTGAAAGTATTTGTTTCAAGAAAAGAAAATTTCTTTAAAATTATTTTCGAATAAAATAAAACAATTGGTTTAAGTAAAGTAAAGTACTAAGCTTTCGTCCGTTAACTTCGAACATTTTCAAGGAATAAATTTATTTTTTTAATATTTTAACAATTATGATAAAATAAATGTAGTTTAAACTATTAACAAAAATAAATAAATAAAATTAATGAATTTAAAAGTTAGAGAAGTTGATATTTTGTCATTTAAAGATGTTTAAAAATTAGACATTTCGTTATATTTATGTTTATCATGGTTTGTATTTCCTTAAGACTCCGTTAGGAGCAATTTATAAAAATAATTTTTTCTTGTTATGATGGAGAAGCTTTCTTTTATGCTGTTATCAGGATTTTTGTGGTGTTCCTTAAAATGTTGAAATATTTTGCTCGGCTTATACTTATGTTGCGACATTCTCATGTTGAGGTATTCGTTGTGTATCCGATATAAGCGGCGTTACATCCTACTTTCAGAACATTGAAATCGGTACACAACGTTGCTACTCTCACCAGTACGAGTAGATAAGCACGAGCTCAGTTTCAATGGCTTATATGGTACGATCTTGGCCATTGAGCCAATCGTCTTTCTCTCGTGGCATTCTTGAAATACCATTCATCATCTGAAAGTAGATGAAATACAATACCCTCGTATGGAAATGTCACAACTGCTGAAATATAAACCGAGCCTTCAGCGACTGTGAAAAAAATTTTGACAACTGGCATAAACTACATCGCCAACAGAAAAATGGGGCACATGGTACTCGTTAGCAGAAAACTTTGTAAACCGTGACAAACATAAAATATAACGAAAATATTGACACAAGCATCTTTAAACGAACAAAAGAAAAGAGAATCTCAACAAAAGTGTAACTTGTTATTTATTTTGTTAATAATACACTATTTATTTTATCCAAGTATTAAAATATTAAAAAAATAAAATTTATTCATGAAATGTCCCATGTACGTTAATGTTTTCAGTGAATTTTATTTATTCACTCAATTAAATTAAATTCACTTATTTTTAGACTAAAGTTATCAATCATTAAAATAATAATAACTCAATAATAATGGAACTTTCCTTTAAAGGATGTTAACCGATATATATCGGACGAGCGATGTAATCGATTTTCGCAATTATTTCAAAGGCAATAGAGCGTGAGGGTTGAAAATTTGTTTTAAACTAAAGGAATACCAGATTAATTGTGTGATGGAAAATATAAAAAAATAAATAAAAAAAATTAAAACAAAAATTAACATATAAAATTAACATGATATAATAAAGCAACATGTGGCACTCTTCTTCTATTGGGTTTAAGTTAACGTCACAATTATGGTTAGATGATTGAGTGTTCGGCGATATTTCGATATCTGTATTTTATGTAACATCCTTTTAATGGGAAAGTGCCGAAATAATAATAATAATAATAATAATAATAATAATAATAATAATAATAATAATAATAATAATAATAATAATAATAATATAATAATTATTATATTATTGTGTGTATATGTGTCAGTTAATGTGTGTAATGTGTGTGTGTGTGTATTATTAATATTATTATTATTATTATTATTATTACATAAAATCATAGCTATTTAATTTCTGTCAAAGGTTTCCCTCCCTCCATAATGAGGGGAATACTGATATTTTTCGCCCGATTAATCTCTTTCCCCGAGCCCCCGAAAAATGCTTTAGTGAGCCCAAGAGAGCCTAGAAGAGTATCGATTGAAGAAACCCTGATCTAGACTCTAGAGTGAATCTAGACTCTAGACTTCTAGAGTGAAAGTCATTAGGACATATTCTCAATTTATATCAACTATTTCAGATATTTTATCAAATTTAAAAGGAAAAAGTTTAAATGGAACGTTAAATATGTTACCGTATCCCAAGTATAGAGCTTGTGTCCAGCAGCAATTAAGTGATTAGGATCATATGGCTTTAGAGAAGAGATGAGATTTTCTACGAAAACAAAGGTGTCATCATCTACTTTCAAAACCCATTCATAAGACGATAACAAATTTTCGTCATAGACCCATTGAAAGGCTGTTTAAATAAAAAAGAAAATATTAGGAGATTGGAAATATTACTTTCGTAAAAAGTATTTTTAATTTTATTTAAAATCATTGAAAAATATTTCGTAAAGATATGTAGTAACAAAAAGTCTCAATAATAATTAACGGAACAACTGATCTAGAGTCATATTACTTATAATTAAGTTATGATTTAATTGAATTTTAATGTTTAACTCTGGGACATAAAAATCAGCTCATACACAGTAGAACCTCAGTCGAATAATTGATTTAGATGGGAATTGTTGTTTTGTCTTTTTTAACAAGACTTATTTCAATATTTAATTAAATTTCTGCACATCTATCATTCATTAACACATCAAACACAGAATGTCCGAGCGTAGCAGCACCAGAATCAATTTCCACTTTTAATCTCATATACTCGTGCTGCTTGTGCTTAGCACGAGTTAACATTGTAGAAACGATCGATCTTTTGCAAATTTTATAATGTTACAATAAAGTTCCTGAGGTATGAAATTAAAGTGGGTCTTACTCTACTGAAACTAGATTCTGTGAAATTTTTATCCACAGGTAATTGCACACTTCCTTCATTCATATACAGTGGCGTACGCAGGATTTTTTTTCGGGAGGAGGGGCTGAAATTCTGCATATATATATATATATAATTTATTATATATATATATTTGATATATATTACACTATATTTATATATATATATATATATATATGATATATATATATATAATATAAATATATATATATATATAATATTATATATTATATATATTTGGTAATTACACTCATATTTCAAATTTTTTTCCTGATCACTTGGTCGGGACTAGGACTGCAGCCACCTCACCCTCCCAAACACCCCTGAGTACGCCACTGCTCTATACAATCTAAGCTACTGGGATTGTGTATAGTATAGAAATTCTGAAGCGGAAATAAATCTAACACGGTTTTTAGATAACGAATTTGCTCTTCTTATTTAAGACTCTGCCAGTAAGTAATGATAAATGTTCAAGATAATAAAAAAAAATTTCAAAAAAAAAAAAAAAAAAAATTCTAGCCTATATTTTACTAAAGAAAATGGCAAAATTTTTTATAATAAACTACTAAATCAATGATACCTTTAGATATCTTCTCCCAAAGATCAAAATAGCCCCCAGCCTCAGAGTTCACATAAGAATCAGCTAGACTCGCATCAGCTTCAGATGTTAGAAAAACTGCCCTACTGCAATGCCGAGCCCATGTTGCTGCTACGTGAACAGCTCGAGTCTGGTGATATTTTGGAGACGTCGTGATGAGGCACAAAATTTTCGAGTTACTATCATCCCCAACTGCAAATTCGACATTTTCCTTTCGATGCTGCACAGGCAAATTTGGCGTTGGAAGATACGTTTGAATGAAAAATAATTTTCTGAAAAGAAAGAAAGAAAAATAGAAAATTACTTTATTATTATTATTATTATTATTATTATTATTATTATTATTATTATTATTATTATTATTATTATTATTATTATTATTATTATTATTATTATTATTATTATTATTATTATTATTATTATTATTATTATTATTATTATTATTATTATTATTATTATTATTGTTATTTCTATTATTATTATTGGTAGTAGTAGTAGTAGTAGTAGTAGTAGTAGTAGTAGTAGTAGTAGTAGCAGTAGTAGTAGTAGTAGTAGTAGTAGTAGTATTTATTTTAACTATGTGAAGTATATTATGTTTATCATTATTTGATCAAGTGTGCGTGAAAATAAAGTTTTGTGGATAATATATGATCCTTTGAAACTACAAAATAAAAGAATGAAAAGTATATATATATATATATATAGTATATATTATAATATTATATATATATAATATATATATATATATATATATATATATATATATATATATATATATAGCTATATAATATTATATATATATATATATTATAATATATATATATATATATAATATATATATATATATATATATATATATATAATATATATATATATATAATATATATATATATAATATCACCAAAAACCTATTTTCAAGTTAGGGTGGGGGTCTGGGGGAAGAGGACTTTAAAGAAAGAGAAAAAAAAACTACAATACGCCAATCCTAACAAGACCCCTCGGGTGGATGCGCAAGACACAGGTCCTTTAAAAGTGAGGAATAGTTAAATGAGGAAGGAAAAACAGATGTCAAAGAATTTCTCAGATTGATGTGGCTGGAAAGAAGGAGGTACTCCAGTGATTATATTATCATATGTGAAATTAGAGAACTCTTTTCAAAAAATGGAGGAGGCATTTTGACTTTAGAGTTTTCAGAAGAGGCATTAATGTTGTAATATCAATAGTAATAAGGAGAGTGGAGCAATAGTTCTACTGCGGAGACGTTTTTAGAAAGTGAGGGAGAAGGAGAGAAGGGAGAGATGACCAAAAATCTCTAGACTCCACTCTTTCAAGGAGAGATGTATGAGTGGAAACCATTATATACTATATATAAATATATATATATTATATATATATATTATATATAATATATATATATATACTATATATATATATATGATATATAGAAATATATGATATATATATATATATATATTATATATATATACTATGCGATGCATAATTTATATACAGTGTAAGCTACTGGGATGGTGTATAGAAATTCTGAAATAAGGTTAGGCGAACACAGTACCGCACTGCACCAGGAGAGCACCACTCCTTTATTTTTTTACATCCAAATACCACCGACATACTGAAATTGCGTTCCGCACCGCACAGAACCGTACCGGTCGCGTCGGCCAACCTTGCTCTGAATGGTTTCAGAACAACCAACTTCGTGGTAGCTTGTTCGGTGAGAGAAACAATATAATCCTTCCAAGACAGATCAGGAGAGATGGAATTTTGAGTTGTGTCATTATTCCAAAGAAGATATTGCAAGTTATGTGAAAATTATGTTTAGTAGATAGATCACACAAATCTTATCTCTCCAAGTCGTTACCGTGGCTCAGTCAGTAGAGCGATAGAGTCGCATGGCAAGGGAGCGGGTTCCTAGTCCGGATCTTAGGTAGAAATTACCTAGAGAAGTCCCCCTTTTTGAATAGGGCTATTCCCGTGAGGTGTAAACTTTTTTAATAATAATAAAATGGAAATGCGAGAAAGTTTAAGGGTCAGTCTACCAAAGGTCACCCTCCAAACAATAATAATTTGCGGTTGGGTGGAACAATTTTCAAAATGAGATGGGTAGCGTAGGGTAGACTCGTAGACATAAGAGTTTTGTAGTTGAAGGACTGATAGATCATTAGTGAAAAATAGAAGAGAGTCAGGGATAAGAAAGATCCCCGAAGAGCACCCCCACCAATGATAGATTTAAAGAACGAACTGTGGACGACTAAAATAGATTACACAAAGCACAACGATCGGAAAGAAAAACAGAGATAAGATTCAGGGAGAAGGATAGATAGGAAAGATAGAGACAAGAGAGAAGTTTAGGATTGAAAACTTTGTGTTAAACTTGACCTATCGAAAACTATCGATATGTCTAGTAGCATCACAACAAAAAAAAATCACCAAAATGCCGAATGCAGAATCATCGAGAAGAGAAAGAAAATCATCTTTTTTTTTTTTTTTTATAACGAGTTTTTTTTTTTTTTTTTTTTTTTTTTTTTTTTTTTTTTTTTTTTTTTTTTTTAGCAGGGCCCTTTTCAAGGATGGGCACTTACGCAAGTGTTACTGGAGGTCTGAGATAAGACTAAAAAAATTAAAAATTAATACTTATCTTCAAACCTTTTTGTGTAGCGTAGGTCAGAAAGAAAAGAAGCTAAACAACAGAACCATAGTTAAAAGAATTCCGGTACAGATGGAATGAGCACATTTTTCCAGGTGGAAGGATGATAAGTCGAAGTTACAAGCAAAGACCAAACAAATTACCAAAGCAACGCACAATCTCAGACAGTGAAGTTTGAAAATTTACAGGAGGGATACCATCGCTAGAATATTTATTTATCCATTTTTAGAGATAATATTAAGTGTTAATGAGATGGTTGAGTGGAGAGTTGTACTTAGGGGCAAATAGCAAATATAGTTTGAACGAAAGAAGATTTTAGCTTCAGAGTTTAGTTTTAAGACAGATGTTGTGTTGTTGAAAAAAAAAAACAAGAGTTTGGAAGAAAGAGGAAGAAGCATAATTTTAATTGACATTTTTCATTTTCAGCAAAGTACAAGGAAGAGGGGAATAAGAAGAACAAGAAAGATTATTTCTCTTCTACTGAGAAAGAAGTTTTAAAAATTTCTTAGTAGAAAGTGCAATAATCTCTCTTGTTATAGAAAATCAAATTTTTACAATTACGAGATAAAATATTGGTAGAATTAGTTTCTGGAGTTGAAAATGATGGTAGAATTTCCAACATGAGCAGTACCAGAACATGTTAAATCAATGTTTGTACATTTTAACTGAAGGGAAGGAAAAGTGGAATTTACGTATTCCCAACGCCATATCCTCATCGTTCCTTGAGTCCTCTGGACTCTCTCTCTTCCTTTCAGGAGTAACACCTCCATTTCTTCCCCAACCAGGAGCAAAAAAATGCCACAACAAACTAGCCGAGGAAAAGGAATTACTTCTTCATAAAATTTGCAAAGGCAGAAGAGGATACGAATATTTTTAAAATTATTTTAACCGTGTCTTTCTTCTCTCACACACTACACAATACTCTTCTACGTGAATAGGACTCGGGGAAGATATTTTTCCAATAGGAGAAATCCTTGTTTAGTTGGAATAAATGTTACATGAAATGAAAATACATATTATTTATATATAATATAATATAATCAATATCACTATATATCTATATATATATCTATTTTTAACTATATATTTATAATATATTAATTATATATATTAATATATTAAATATATTAATATATATAATAACATATATATATATTATCATATAATAATATATAATATAAATATATAATTAATACTATTATATTAATATATATATATTAATATAATTAATAATATATATATATTCATATATATATTAATATATTATATAATAATATCCATATAATAAGGTACATTTATAAGCAGTTGAATCCGTTAATATTAGGTTAGGTATTTTAAATTTGGTCAAGTTTGGTTAGGAATAGTAATGGGGCTAAGGGTTAGGGCCCTGAATGTTAGGAATTTTAATGTTATGGTCCTTAGGTTTAATTAGATTAGGTTGGTTAGTCCCGGCATGATTTTAATGTATTTACCGCTCAACATTATTAAAAATTAAGCGAATACATTAATTTATTGATTTTCGCTCGCTGGAGTCAACCACTTATAAATAGCCATAATATATATTCTATATTATATAATATATATATATTACTATATATATATCACCTATAGACTATGCTATATACTTTATATTATATCATTATATATATATATCCCTTAGTTATCTAACTATATTATTATATATCTATATATAATATATAATACTATATATATATATTATTTATATATTTATATAATAACTTATATGTTTTTGTATTTATATATATATTTCTACACACATACATATTTCCTCATAACTAATAGATATTATCTTTATATATAATCTTTTTCTTATTACTCAGTATAGAAAGCCAGTATATAGGTACTTAGACGTTATTTCATTAATCATTATCTGCTGTGCTATGATTATTATCTATAGCAATAGTAATACCTATATAGCTCATATATATAACTTGATTTAAAGCACAGAAGTGACTTAATAGAAGTGATTCGATATCATATTTCAAGCTGCATACATAATGTATATGCAATTAATATCTAAATATCTCTCTACACCTCGCACATTCTTTTTCACCGCTAATTGTGGGTAGAAAATGTTGTCGTCCTACTCACTCTTTATCTC
>JABUQX010074335.1:0-7500 GCA_015478945.1 Trachelipus rathkii | reverse complement strand
TACATAGTTTTTGATACTATAATATGACGGATATAACTAAACGCCTGGCCTATAATAAATTACTATCTATATATTATATATATTATATTATATATATATATTCTATATAATATATATATATATATATATATATATATATATATATATTTATATATATATTATACGTATATATATACTCTATATTATCTATCTATCTATCTCTCATTATCTCTTCTCTCTCTCTCCCTTATTATCTATCTATTATCTCATATATCATTCTTAATTTATATAATCATAAACGGTATACAAACTTAGCTTATATACTATTATATATATATATATATATACTATATATATGAATACGTATATATATATATATATATATATATAATATCATTATATACTTACTATTATATATATATATATCTTACTAATATTAAAAATATACTATTATATATATATATTATATATTCTGAACTCTCTATACTACTCTATACTTATATATATATATTATATACTTACTATACTTTACTCTATATCTCTCTCTATTCTTTATCATTCATCTATATATCTATCTCTATTTTACTATATCTTATATATATATACTCTCTATATATATCAATATATATCTATACTCTATTTCATATATATATATATATCTATATATATATATATTATCTATACATATACATCTATCTCATCATCAATGTAATCTATATATACTATATATCATGATCTTCTATCATATATAATCTATAATATCTCTCTTAACGGACACTATATTATAGCTATATTATACTTTACCTATATAATATATGCTCATCTCTTATATATACTTATATAAATATATATATATATATCTATACTATATATATATATATATAATATCTATACACATATATATACATCTATATATATATATATATATATACTACTATATCTCATATATATATACCTATCTACTATTATAACTAACTAATATTAATATATACTCTTTAATATATATATATATATACTAATATATACTTATATATATATATCTATATATCTATATATATTATTTCTATTTTTTGGCCCTCGCGTTTGTCCCAGAGGTATGATAAGTTAGAAAAGTGCTGCTGTCAGTATATTTAGGTCATCTATCACAACACACACACACGCATACCTTCATACGTGGGTTCGGTAATAACAATATCAGAGTATTTATTCCGATTGCGCTTAGCCATGCCGTTAAAACAGGCAACGAGAAAGGGGGATACTCGTCGGGGAATTGGTCTCTCTCTCGAGTTAAATGTTCACCTCCCATTCGTTGGCTTTCCCTTTTCATGTTATGCAGGACTATATAATTACTCACTAATATATATATATATATATTATATACTCAATATATATATCTAATCTATATATATTATATAGTATATTTTATATATATATAATATAATATATTATATATATATACTATAATATTATTATATCATATATATTATACTATATCTATATATTATTATCGTCAACGAAGAACCATACCCATATAAGAAAACAGCAAACATCTCCTCTCCCTTCTAATAATATATTATATACTATATATATATATATCTATATATACTACTATTTATCTATCTTTTTATATATATATATAATATATTATTATATATAATATTATATATATATATATATATAATATTATATATATATATATATATATATATATCTTCATACTTATATTAATCTATATACTTCTCTCTCTCTATCTCTATCTCTATTTATCTATCTATATATATTATACTATATATCTCTATATATATATTCATCATATTCTCTTCTATTTCTACTTAATATATTAATATATATATACTATCTCCATATACTTCATATTATTATACAATATCAATATAATATTGGGTTTGTTTGTGTGAATTTCTAACTACTTAAATAGATGTGACCGATTTAAAATCTCAGAACTCATTTTAAAAGAAATTGCTTCTCTCTCAGTTCTAAGATGGAGTATGGGGGCCCGTTACGGGCCTCCATACTTTTTTAAAATAAAAAAGGAAAACTTATATATATGCGTGACCCTAAAACCATGTTATATTAAAGCAGGTGAAGATAGTGAGACACAGGTAACCTTAAAATGTCACTTTCTTATATGTGGCTACCAGGACCCTGTTACGTTTTATATGCCCCTCCGTCACTTTTTGTTTTTTTCTCTCTCACGTTCTTTTTAAAAATATTAGATCACGAATAATTTATACGTGGTAACAAACAAGCAGGATTCATAAAGTTTGAATAATATTGTAAAAAAATACACTTTTCTTTTCTAAAATCGACGAAATCAGAGCATCATTCATCATCGGTCTCTCGCTCTTACATACGGACAACTGCTCTGTGGACATAGATTACTAAAGAAAATTTCAGATATCGGCGAGACCTCAAATTTTATGTTGAGGGTTACTCTTCTTTAGCGAATAAAAAAAAATATGAGGAACAGTATTTGCCTAAACACAATTTAACAAATTTAAAATTAAAAAAAAAAAAAAAAATATAATAAATCCGTTTTAAAAATAAAAAATTTTATATAATGAAGTAAATAGGGTTATTTAAGTTATCCAAATTATTATTCATATTAAAAATGGACAAAAAAAAATTTTCTACAACAATATATATATCTATATATTCTTAAGCGTATATATATATATCTTATATTATATATATATCTCATATATACTACTCTATATTTCCTATAATCTATATACTAGTACGTTACTATATATATATATATAATACTCTCTTACTATCTATATATATATTACTCTATATATATATATAATATATATATCTATCTATAATTATACTCTATATACTCCTCTCTATATATATATATATATATATATAATATATATATATATAATATATCTCTATATCTATATAATCGTTTTTTCATTTTCGCTTCCAAAATTCCTAAAGTTAATATAATAAATTCGCTGACATATTATGTAAGTATAGCGAACGTTTTATTTCTCCTCGTAGTGAACGAACATATTATCGTACTAGTGTATCATTCTTTCGTTTGGAAAACAAGAGATTACCGCCAGTTTCTGCGATAATTATTATTAATTATTATTATTATTCATTATTATCATTATTATTATTATTATTATTATTTACTATATCTTATTTACTACTATTTATTATAAGAAACGTTTTTGCGCTAGTTAAAATACTTATTTAAATTACTAACTTCCGCATCGTCTTACAAACTACCTCATGACTGGACACTCTGCATCTAATTCTCTACTACTACATATCACTAACTTCCTCTCATCCTACTACTACTTCCACTCTAATAATACAATATAATAAATCAATAATAATAATCTATTACATAATAATAATATTCATTACAATAATAATAATATAATAATGATTATTAAATATATATTTTTTTGAAATTATATATAATAATAATAATAATAATAATCATTACTAATCATGATAATACTAATAATAATCAATATATCAATAATAATAATATAATAAAAATAATTCATAATAATAATCATTCAATAATAATAATAATCTCATCATCTTTAATTCATTAATTTAATTTAATCAGTTTTTTATTCTTTTATTTATTATATATATAAATATATATATATATATATTCTCTACTCTGATCTATATTTTATATTATTATATATTTCTATTTCTTTATTCTATATTCTATATATATATTATACCCTATTCTCAAGAATATACTCTATTATATAATAATATATTAGATCATCTCTAGTAAATACTATACTATTATATCTATATAGATATTATATATATTATAATATTAAAAAAGAGGGACGAGTTCGATTGTAGGGGCCCCTATTGGGAATCTTTTAGACTAGTTTCAAATCCATGTATTTAGGCCAAAGAAAAAAAAGGAGGACTGTTTTCGTGGACGTCATAAACATGACATCACGATAGTTTGTTTTCGTCATTATTATTATTATTTATTATTATTTTTATTATTATTATTATTATTATTATTATTAAACTGGTCTGAGATATAGGAACAGGATTTTTTTAAATAATTAGTAAAACTTAAAAATCAATATTGGGCCTTTAAAATACACAGCGCTCGCGCGCACATGTGGTCTCTCTCTCTCCCTCCTTTTTTTTCAGTTATATTTGCTACCTGTATTTCTTTTAGAACGTTTCCTTAGAACGTACAGTCGATTTTTTTTTTCAAAGAAATGAATCTTATGAAATTGATATTTTATAAAAGTTTTTTCTAAAAAAGTAATATATATATATAATATTATATATATATATATATATCATATATATCTTATATATATATATATATATATGATAATTATATTATATATATATATATATATATTATATATTAAAAAAGCTTGCCTTCCGCGATATTCCGGCCAGGTCTGAGTTCGGAAACCCCTTGGGGTTAAAATCAGAGTATGCACAAGCTCCGGGAGAAGAAAACTGAAAGGCAATAAATACAAAAGGACCCGCATCACCACAAACATGATTATTTTAAAGCAGCTGGGGCGAATCTCGAAGAATTAATCTTACAAACACGTAAACAACTACTTTCCGAACTTATACTTCGAACTGTCAACCTCCACAACCCCCTTTCTTTAAGTGTGGAATTGCACAGAAACATATCTGCCGCTCCAAACAACTTTTCACAACCACTTTCCTCCTTTATCTGCCTGATATAACCGATACGATCTCTGCTCCTGCATTTGTTGCAGATGCAGTAGATTAATAGTTTTGTAATCCTTCGAAGCTTTTTCCCGCTAATCCTGAAGCTTTCCAAAAAATTGGAGAACATGTGAGTGGTCTTCCTCTAACGACGAAAGCGCTTACAAGAGGTGATGCTTGCACGCCTCCGTATCCGGGCCACATCATATCAACCCGCAACCATGTAATGTCACAGAACCTCCTGCCATCTGCAAATTTTGCCGTCGCCATTGTCCTGCAATCTGTTCACCATAATCTTATTGATTGTCCCAAATCCAAATCCATTCGCCATCGTCCATTTTCCTACTTTTAATGGTCCATATCTGCCTTCTGAACAGGGTATCCCATAATCGTTATCTGAATACCCCATTTAAACAGGAACTCTAATTTTCTCGTTATCTTCAAGAACTGAATATTCTTTTTCAAACATATGATTTTGTTATGCAATATTAGAACTATTAATTAATGTGGAGGAACTCTTTTTATTTTAGATTTTTATTTATTTTGAACTGAATAATACCATTTCGCCATCCTAAATTTTCTTATGACAATTAAAATATGTAATGAGCCAGACCCACCAATGGAGTTTGATTTATTCACCCAAGTTTGGCCGCTTCTCTGGTGGGCCGTGTTGGTCCTGTATATATAACTATATATTATATATAATATAATATATATATATATATATTATATATAATATATTATATATATATATATATATATATATATTATATATATATATATATATAATAATAATAATAATATAATAATAATAAGTATTTTTCCTTAATCCCCTTATTGTTTTGTTGATTCCATATGTTTATAAAATGTAGAGAGTTTACCAATGTAAGAAACTGCCATACAAGAATTATTCCAGTTTCGGGATCGTTAACGACACAAGTCGTGTTATCGTCTTCGCTAATTACGGGCTCTCTAATATCTTCAGCGCGATACCCGACTTCTTAAATTAAAATTGCCTCATCTTTTCGTTCGTTTGTATAGCTAATTTTTCTCATTCTACAAAGTCTCTTCAACAATTATCTTAAATATATCTAATAATATATATATATATATATATATATATATATATATATATATATATATATATATATATATTATAATATATATATATATATAATATATATAATATATTTATATATATATAATATTATATATATATTATATATATATATTATATATATATATATATGGTGAATAAATTTTTTTTAATAATTGAATTAAATATTGATTTAAATTTTTCTTATAACCCTCTAAGAATCATTAAAACTTTAATAAATTTACCTTTAATATTACCTGTACAGAGGGCACATTGTTGTATTTTTGGGGTTCATGGGTTGGAAGTAGTGATGGGACGATGCCAAGCTAAATTCCGATCCCGATTGAGAAATTCCAAATTTCCCATGTTTTCAAGAAAAAAAAAAATTTTGCGCGATTCTTACTCAAGTTCACGATATACAAATAAATTTCCGATTCTAACAAAAATTCCCTTTCCAGCAATCTGTGATTTCAGAAAAAATTACCGATTCTCGATTCCGATTCCCATCATCCACTCACTAATTAAAACCTATTTTTTTTTTTTTTCAATTGCTGGGTTTTAAAAAAATTATTATGTACATTACATGTGCATACATTAGTGTGTATGTTTTTCTTATAGAAAAAAAACGTGTCTTTTATAGTCTTGCCTATTTTAAATTCTCTCTTTTTTTTTATATTTATTTTTTCTTTTTTTCTTCTAAGTAATTTATGAATGATTATGGCAGTCACCATCAAGGTTTTCTTATTATAATTTTTCTAGTGTGACGTATTTTTAACAACTTCAGTAATTATAATATAATATAGTTAATATTTATATTAATATATTATTATATATATATATATATATATATATATATAATTTTATATTATATATATATATATATATATTATATTATATAATATATATATATATATTATATTACTATATTATATATTATACTATATATATATAATATATATATTATATATTATATATTATATATATATATATTATATATATATATTATATACTTATATACTATATATATATATATTATATATATGTATATATATGGAAAGATGTATTTTCATTAACAGCAAATTCGTTATACTTAATTACTCATATCTCAAAAATAACTAACAATAGCTACAGAGAAAAGGAATACATTGCCTGGAACATGTTGTTTTAGTGCGGAAAATGTATTTAAAAAAAAAAAAAAAAAAAAAAAAAAAAAATCAAAAACTACAATATTTAAATTTTGCTATTTTTTTTTTTTTACTAAGAATACCCCAAGGGTAATATACGCAACCGATGGGCAGGAGTCGGGGTTCATCTACGGCCCTTTTTCCGGGGCTATACGGGGTAGCGAAGACTAAAAATTCCCCCATCCGGGAGGGGGAGGGAGGTGTCTCCGGACCCCCGCTCTTTTTGGTATTTGTGGGTGTCACGCCGGGGGTTCTTCGCCCCTCCTACGGGGGCTATGGAAACGTCCCCTGTTTGTTTTCCCCGTCGGCTCGAGCCCCACTAAATTGTAAATATAATACCTTACAAAAAAAAAATAATAATATATGATATAATATTATGTCCCCTGATCCTAAAAACAATAGCCAATATTTATTTTATTTATTTATATTATTAATTTTTTTTTACAGTTTCCCTAACTAAAATCTTTTTACAAGGTTCCAAAAATGTATTCCTTTTCGCTGTAGCTATTGTAGATTTTTTTT
>JABUQX010074334.1:32500-37500 GCA_015478945.1 Trachelipus rathkii | reverse complement strand
CTTTGTATAACATAACACAAAAAACTTTGATTTATTTTGTTTTGTTTCTTTAAACATTATGTTTATTATAAAAATTTATTTTTATTATTTGAAGAATTCAACATCATTATCACAAGCTTAACCACAAATTTCTCATCAATTCAGGCCACACCCAAAAACAAATTTGCATATTTACATACCTTAAAGCAGTAAATCAGTAAATCAGTAATTCAAACTGCCCTCCCATCCTCCTAACCCTTCCATGATCTATTGACTAATTGATCATCTATTGATCTATTGATTTCAAGTATATTTTGTATAAATAACACAAAAAATTTATTATTTTGTTGTTTCTTTAAATATTGTTTAACTAAAAATTTATTCTTTTTATTTTATAACTAACAAACAAATTTGTATTTTTAATATCCTTAAAGCAGTAATTAGTTAAATCAGTTAAATCAAACTGTATCCAGCCACCTCATACCTTCTGTGATCTATTGATTAAGTGATTATATGTCTTTGATTCAAGTCATTTTTGTATAAACATACGCTAAACTTATATATATTTGTTTGTTTCTTTAAATAATTTTGTTTTAAGTTACTGTAAATGTTTGTTTATTTTAGTTATAACTTAAAAAAATTTGTGTTTACATACCCTAAAGCAGTAACATCAGTAAATCAGATAATTCGATACACTCCATCCACCCTCCTAATTCTACAGTGATCTATCGATCTAGAACTAATTGATCTATTGATTCAAGTCATATTATGGATATCATTTTGTATAAATATGAATATGGCATGAAAATAAGTTCGCTGAATAAAATTTTTATTATTTGCAAATTTTATTACATTGTTACTTATGTTAAAATATGTATTTTATTTTGTAACTTTTTATTTTCATTTATTAAGTATGTCTTTACCACTTTTACTTAATTGTTGTTAAACAGTATTAATTTTAATATTTTGTTTTATACTTTTTATTTTAGATTTTATCTATTTACAATATTTTGTTTTAAACTTTTTTTTTAAATTTTTATTAATTTATTTTATTACTTTGTAAAAAATATATATTTTTAATTTTTAAATTTATTTCTGTTTTATTTGTTTAAAATATTTTGCTTTTACCAAAATTAACATTCATTTTATGCTTATTACGTAAAAATTTACGTTTATTGACCAAATACCAATAAATCAGTAAATCAGTAAATCAGTAAAGCAATTCATCTATACCACTCCTCCCATCCAATCATGATCTATTGATCTATTGATTCGAGTAACATTTAGGTAGTAATTTTGCATAGACGTAGCATAAATATCATAACTTAGACTATCTTTCATACTGTTCAACGAATAAATGCCATTCATTCAAGTATTAGCTTCAATTTAAAAGTTGGCATATCATAGACTAAAACAAAGAACTATAATGTACAAACAGAAACTGCATACCTATACATAGGGAATAAATCTGCCAAACATAACAAGCTAACTCCTTAACAAACAGTAAAGTATTTACAAAGTCAGCCTAATTCACATTTTTTTCAAAATATCAATGGTTAATTTTATACTAAACATAAGTAAAATTTAAAAATAATAAAAATTATCGTAAACCTAAGCTAATTAACTACTGAAATGGTGAACAAAAGTCTAAGACCATATCAAAGTTGTCACATCGATAAAGCATAACATAACATAATCTGAGCTAAGGACATAATGTAAAAGCAATCCAAACCTAAATACCTTATGTATGAATTAAACTTAACATTAGCAAAGCTACCTACATACAAAGATTAAAATAAACATAGTAATTGATCATACATAACTCTGCCTCAAATCATTTCCTGCATATCAATTAATTTACCATTGCGAATATAGTTATACTTAAAAACTTATAAATCTTTACGCATAGACCGTAGCCTCATCTATTACACTATCATGAATATTTGCAAAACATTTCTAGATACATATCTTGAGCTAAGAAATTATCGCAAATCATAAATCTAATTTATGATAAGAGCTATTCATTAACAAACTTTTTTTTTTATGCTTATTAACGGTAAGGTAACTGAGACTGTTCATAAAACTTAGCATATCTTTCATTTTCTATCACATCTATGATATATATATATATATTTAATATTAACATTGTAATATAAATGGTAACATTATCAAAGTATCTATAACCACTTTTTCAAACATAGCTCTAACACATCAATGTTAATTTTACATTATCATTGTAATATTTAAGAAAACAACTAAAATTTAACATAACCTAACCTAACTAACACACTAACAAAGTTTTCACATCAATAAAGTTAACATATCACAACCTGAACTAAGAATAAAAGCACAACAATAAACCTACATGTTTAATCACAAATCAATTACTGTTAACATAACAAAGTTCTCTTCTTACAATAGTAAAATAAACCAATTCTATATATCTACGCGCAAATAAACTGTTACGTATATACTATATATTATATATATATATATATTTATATATAATATATTATATATAATATTATATTCATATATATATATATATATATATATATATTATAATATAATATATATATAATATCATAGTATATATATATATATATTTGTATGTATGTGTATGTATGCATGTAGATGGTGTGTGTGTATGTGTATGTAGTGCATGTAGGTGTGTGTGTGTGTCATGTGGTGACAGTATGCATGTAATCGTATGTGTGTCGCTGTGAGCCGTGTTTGTAGGTATTTTCCCCTTAAACAAAAGCACATTTGTCTTGAAAAGAAGAGTCAAATTTCATGAAACAAAGAGTTCGCATACACACACACACACACACACACACACACACACACACACACAACATACATACACACAATACTACCACACATACCACACACACACCCTAACATGTAATACACATCACACCACACACACATGAATGCATACATACACATAATACAAAATATATATATACTATATATATTATATATATATATATATATATTATATATATATATATATATATATATATATATATATATATATAGTAAACAGTTTATTTGCGCGTAAGATATGATAGATTGGTTATTTTACTATTGTTAAGAAGAGAACTTTGTTAATTCTAACAGTATTATTTGTGATTAAGACATGTTAGGTTTATTGTTGTGCTTTTATTCTTAGTTCAGGTTGTGATATGTTAACTTTATTGATGTGAAAACTTTGTTAGTGTGTTAGTTAGGTTAGGTTATGTTAAATTTTAGTTGTTTTCTTAAATATTACAATGATAATGTAAAATTAACATTGATGTGTTAGAGCTATGTTTGAAAAAGTGGTTATAGATTAAGTTTTGTAGGTAGTGGTAGCTACTTTACTGTTATTAAGTAGGGTACTTTGATAATGTTATAGATGTGATAGAAAATGAAAGATATGCTAAGTTTTATGAACAGTCTCAGTTACCTTACCGTTAATAAGCATAAAAAAAAAGTTTGTTAATGAAAGCCTCTTATTCATAAATTAGATATATTATGCATGATATGTTCTTAGCTCAAGATATGTTATGCTAGAATATGTTTGCAAATATTCATTGATTAGTGTAATAGATAGGCTAGGCTATGATAAAGATTTATTAAGTTTTGTTAAATATAACTATACCAATGTAAAATTGTTATTGATATGCAGGAAAAGTGGATTTAGGCAGAGTTATGTATGATATTACTATTTATTTTATCTTTGGTATGTAGGTAGCTTTGCTAATGTTACCAGTTTATTCATACGTAAGGTATGTTAGGTTTGATGCTTTACATTATGTTCTTAGCTCAGATTATGTTATGTTAGCTTTATTGATGTGAAAACTTTGATATGTCAGACTTTGTTCACATTTCAGTATGTTAATTAGCTTAACTTGCCTTGTTTCAGTATTAATTTTGTTAAATATTTACTATGTTAATATAAAATTAACATTGATATGTTTGAAAAAAATGTGAATAGGCTACTTTTGTAAATACTTTACTGTTGTTAAGGAGTTAGCTTTGTTATGTTTGCAGTTTATCCCTATGTAAGGTATGCTAGGTTTGCTGTTGTACATTATATTCTTTGTTTAGTATATGATATGCCAACTTTATTGAAGCTAAAACTTTTGAAATGATGGCATTTATTCGTTGAACAGTATGAAAGATAGTCTAAGTTATGATATTTATGCTACGTCTATGCAAAATTACTACCTAAATGTTACTCGAATCAATAGATCAATAGATCATGGTTGGATGGGAGGAGTGGTATAGATGAATTGCTTTACTGATTTACTGATTTACTGATTTATTGGTATTTGGTCAATAAACGTAAATTTTTACGTAATAAGCATAAAATGAATGTTAATTTTGGTAAAAACAAAATATTTTAAACAAATAAAACAAAAATAAATAAAAAAAAATTAAAAATATATATTTTTAAATCAATAAAACTAAAAATTAATAAAAATTAAAAAAAAAAGTTTAAAACAAAATATTTTAAATAAATAAAATTAAAATAAAAAAGTATTAAAACAAAATAATTTAATAAATAAAATTAAAATAAAAAAATAAAAAAGTTTTAAAACAAATAATTTAATAAATAAATAAAAAAGTTTTTAAACAAAATAATTTTTTAACAAAAATAGTAATGTAATAAAATTTGCAAATAAATAAAAATTTTATTCAGCGAACTTATTTTCATGCCATATTTCATATTTATACAAAATGATATCCATAATATGACTTGAATCAATAGATCAATAGTTCAATAGATCGATAGATCACTGATGGATAGGAGGGTGGATGGAGGGTAGTATGATTTACTGATTTACTGATTTACTGCTTTAGGGTATGTAAAACACAAATTTTTTTAAGTTATAAACATAAAAAGAATAAATTTTTTAGTAAAAACAAAATGTTTAAAGAAACAAAACAAAATAAATAAAAGTTTTTGTGTTATGTTATACAAAATATGACTTGAATCAATAGATCAATAGATCAATAGATCAATAGATCAC
>JABUQX010074334.1:17500-20000 GCA_015478945.1 Trachelipus rathkii | reverse complement strand
GTTAAGTATTGTTGAGTAATGTTAATTTGTTTGCCACTGATATGTGGGGAACTTTGATAATGTTATCAATTTATTCTTACTTAAGTTATATAGTAGATTTGTTATGTTACATTATGTTCTTAGTTCGGTAAATGTTATGTTAGCCTTTTTGGTAAGTTTAATCTCTGTTTATGAAAATAATTAAGGAATAAAAAGATTTAGTTAAAACATAAAATGTTTTTAATAAAATTTCATGCCATGTTCACACAAGGAACTTATTTTTATGTTGTATTAATAATAATGATTGTCTATGTGATGCTAGTAATATTTTTATTACATATTTTGTTTTGGAAATGTAAAGTAATGAAAGTGAATGCTGTGTTTGCAATTTTTAATAAGTTAAAAACTTTATGTTAGCATTTATTCGTAGTTCAGTATGATAGATAGGGTATGTAACGAAACTTTTTTGCTAGGTTTTATTAAATGTTACTATATGTCATAGAGTTGTGGAGAAAATAAGGATAGGTTAAGTTTTATGGGTAATGTTAGTTACTTTACCGTTGATAGGCAAAGAACTTTGCTAATGAAAACAGTTTATTCATACGAAGGGTATGTTAGGTATGTTATGACATGTTATGCTCTTAGTTCAGGTAATGTTATATTAACTTTATTGATGTGAAAACTATGTTACGATAGGAATTTTCCTTTGATCAGTATGATAGTTAGGTTAGGTTATGATAAATTTTTGTTAGGTTTTGTTAAATATTACAATGTTAATGTTAAATTAACATTGATGTGATATAGATATGATAGAAAAGCAGGATTATGTTGAGTTTTATCTTGACGATGTTTTCTACTTTTCTATTGTTGAGCTGTTAACTTTGCGAATGTTAGCAGTTTATTCGTACGCAAGGTATGTTAGGTGTTTTGTTCTTAATTTAGGTGATATTATGTCACCTTTCCTGATGCTTAAACTTTATTATGTGAGCAATTATTCGTTGGTCAGTTTGATAGTTAGGTTAGGTTATGATAAAAAAAATTTAAGTTTTGTTAGATATTGCTAGGTTAATGTAAAATTAACATTGATATGCTAGTGATACGCAGGAAAAGTGGGAATAGGTTAAGTTTTGAAGTTCATGTTAGCTACTTTAATGTTGGTAAGTAGGGACCTTTGTTAATGTTAGCAGTTTATTCATACGTATGGTATGTTAGCTATGTCATGTTCTTAGTTTATGTTATGTTATGTTAACTTTATTCATATGAAAACTTTGCTATGCCAGCATTTATTCGTCGGTCAGTATGATAGATATTTTAGGTTATGACAAATTTTTGTTAAGTTTTATTAAATATTACTGATATTGTAAAATTAACACTGAAATGTTAGAGATATGTTGGAAAAGTGGGAATAGGTTAAGTTTTGTAGATAATGTTAGCTACTTTATCGTTATTAAGTAGGGAACTTTGCAAATAGCAGTTTATTCATACATAAGGTATGCTAGGTTTGTTGTTGTACATTATGTTCTTAGTTCAGTTTATGTTATGTTAGCTTTATTGAAATGAAAAGTTTGTTATTTTAGCTTTTATTCGTTGATCAGTATGATAGATAGGTTAGGATGTGATAAATTTTCAAGGGTTTTGTTAAATACTACTATGTTAATGTTAAAATAACATTGACATATGATTAATTGATATTTTTATGTTATAAGTATAAAAAGAATAAACTAATTTAGTAAAAACATAAAATGTTTTTAATAACTTTATGCTATGTTCAAGCAAAAGAACATATTTTTATGCAATGTTTATACAAAGAACTTGTGTTTATGCTATGTTTATACAAAAAATAATACTTAAATATGACTTTAATCACTCGATCAGTGGATTACGAATGGGTAAAGTGTTATGATTTAGGAGTTTTAATTTATTGATCTATTGACTAATTGATATTTTTAATAAAATGAATAAAAAAAATAAAAGATTTAGAAAAAACAAAATATATTTTTAATAAATTATATGTTATGCTCATATAAAAAAAACTTATTTTTATGTTTGTTTATTTAAAGAACATATTTTTATGTTATGTTTATGCAAAATATATTATCAAATTTGACGTAAAGCAGTAAGTCAATAGAGCATGTCATGGTATGGCATGGTGTTTACGCTACTGCTTTACCTCTTTAGGGTCAATAAAGTGCATATTTTCAATAAAAAATTAATTTATTTTAGTAAAACCATAATGTTTTAAAAACCTTTTTAGTAAAATAAAAAAAAATTATAAATAAAAAGTTTTAAATTGAACTTTTTAAGAAATAAATGAAAGTTTTATAAATAAAAAATTTGAAAATAAAAAAAAAACTTTAAGCAGAATATAAATGTAAAATAAAACTTATAAAGTAATAAAAACAACAAATAAAATAAAACTTATAAAATAAAACTTTCAAAATAATAAAAACTTAACAACCAATTAAAACTTTTGAAATAAATAAACACTAAAAATATAAACATCAAATGTAAAATTAAACTT
>JABUQX010074334.1:0-5000 GCA_015478945.1 Trachelipus rathkii | reverse complement strand
TAAGAATATATGGAGTTGAAAGTGATTGTTTTAATATTAATAGCAGAGTGAGACAGGGGTTGTGCTATGTCTTCTTGATTATTCAATTTGTATATGCGGATGGGATTATGAAAGAATTAGAGGTGGGATGGCAGGGGATGGTGTTAGAATCAGGGTTGTGGAGTCGTTTCAAAAATTTCCGACCCGACTCCGACTCCGACTCCGACTCCGACTCCGACTCCGACTCCGACTCCGACTCCGACTCCGACTCCACCCTCTTCAAAATTACCGACTCCGACTCCGACTTCTTCAAAATTACTGACTCCCCGACTTCGCGACTCCGACTCCACAATCTCGGTTAGAATGATGGAGTATGGAAAAGATTGGAGGATGCCCTACCTATTCTATGTGGATGATTTGGTTTTATGTGGCGAATCTGAGAGAGTTTGAGAGGATTGGGTAAGAGGAGCTTTGGCCAGGGTGTGTAAAAAAGAAAATGTTTGATGAGGTAGCGTAGATAAGAGTAAGGTTATGGTTGTAAGTGAGGACAGTCATCGGTGTGAAGTTATGTTAGATGGTGAGCAGCTGGAACAAGTGTCTGGGTTTAAATATTTAGAATATATGTTGGATGAAAAAGGAACGGATGATGCAGAATGTAGTAGGAAAGTTGTCAATGGCAGGAAGGTGACTAGTACAATTAAATCGTTGAGTGCACTAGTGTCTTACATGAGGGTATGCTTTTTAATAATAATGATAATGTTGAAAATTTAATATGCACAAACCAATAAATTGCTTAAGATAACCGTAATTAATGTCTTTTTGAAAAGCTAAAAGTAACGGAGTAAATGGAGTAACGCGGCACTCTTCGTTACTTTTCCTTTCAAAGAAACGGAATAACGATAACGCAACTACTTTTTCGAGTAACGGAGGAACGATAACGGAACTAAATTTTTGGGTAAACATACCCACCTCTGTATATATATATATATATAATATATATATATTATATATATAGTATATATATATATAATATATATATAATATTATTAATATATATAATATATATATATATAATATATATATATATATATTAATAATTAAATATATATTGTAATATAATATAGATACATATTTATATTTGTATATTATATATAATATTATAATATATATATATATATATATTTATATATATATATTATATATATATATATAATATATATTTATATATTTATAATATATATATATGTATATATATATAATATATATGTATATTATATATAATATATATATATATATATATTATAATATATAATAAATATTTATATATATATATATATTAATATATATATATATTATATATATATATAATATATGTTTTTTGGGGAAATTAAAAAAAATTTAATAATTTAGTGATAATTTTATACACGGAGCACCTAATTTTTAATTTATAACCATCACTTTATTTTAAGGGTGGCGTCGAGCTTTCGTATACGCTTTTCCGTATACCTCCTTCAGGAGAACTGAGTGGCTATTATATACTGTCAAGGAATGGAACGGATTTTGGGAATGGTTGGTTGAGGAGCCGAATTGCAGTTTTTTTTTTTTTTTTTTTCTATATTTTTTATGATTAAAAGTAATTTTGATGAAGGATTATAGAATTTTGTAATGAATCGATCCTATATTCACCTAATTGTTTATTGAAGTTATTTTTGTTGTAAATGTATACTGATTCAATTATTTTCCTTTTTTGAGTATTATTTGTGTTTTTTAATATTGTGATGTTGTTGATGTTTATGTTATGACTTGTTTGGGTTCTGTGTTGAGTGAGGGCGGAATTTAAATTGTCTTTAATGAGGTCTTGTTTGTGTTGGTAAGTTCTTCTATGGAGATCATTGGTTTCGCCTATGTAGACAGAGGGGCAGTTGGAGCAAGGAATTTGGTAAACGCAGTGAGTAAGGAGGTTGTGAGAAGTGGGGGGTCTTCTGGGAGTGTTTGAGGGTAAAGGTATTGTTTTGAGTGAATATAATTGATTTTGGTAAATGTTGTTTAGTGTTTTGGTCTATTTTACAAGATTGAGGAAGGAAGGTTTTGTGAGTGTTGGTGATGGTATTGGGGGGGTGGTAGTGTTTTTGTTTGGCTTTTTGGTAAGCTTTATTTATTATATATGGGGGGTAATTTAATTTTGTGAAGGTAGAAAAAAGGAGTTTTGTTTCATTGTCTAGATGATTAGGGGAACAGATACGGAGTGCGCGGATGTATAGTGCTGTTAGAGTTGCTAATTTTATATTTCTTGGTTGAGTGGAGTACCAGTGGATGTAAGATGGTTGGGATGTTTGTTTTCTGTAAACTGAAAAGGTGATGTGATTGGAATTGTGCCCAAGTTAATAAAGTGTCAAGGAATGGGAGGGTGTCATTTTCCGAAAGTTCATATGCAAAATTGATGGAGGGATGTAGTTGATTGATGAAATCTATTAGGTTATTGTAATTTTTTTGTTTAGGTAAGGCAACAAACACATCATCCACGTAGCGTAGCCAGGTGATATGAAAGGGTTGGGTGAATAGTATGATGTAGTTGCTTTCCAATAATTCCATACATATATTTGCTAAAGTTGGTGAGAGGGACGAGCCCATTGATAAGCCTGATGTTTGTTTATAATATTTATTGTCAAAGATGATAAAATTTTGATCGAGGGTTAATAAAATGTTTTTAATCAAAGGGAATGGATAAGAAAGGTTAATGTTATTGGTGGTTATATGGGTTTCTAAGAGATCTAGAGTGTATGTGACCGGCACTGAAGTGAAAAATGATTTAACATCGAAACTTAAAAATTGATGGGTTGTGGGATTGAGGTGATGGATTATTTTGTATAAAATCAGGGGTGCATATCATATGTTGCCTATGATAGGTTTGAGAATGTTCGAAAGCCATGCGAATAATTTCTAAGTGTTACAATTTGTATTAGAGATTATAGGGCGGAGGGGGATATTTTGCTTGTGAAGTTTGGGAACACCGTAAAATTTGAATAAATCGGTCATTAAAGACAATTTGAATTCCGCACTCACTCAACAAAGAACCCAAACAAGTCATAACATAAACATCAATATACATTTACAACATAAATAACTTCAATAAACAATTAGGTGAATTTAGGATCGATTCATTACAAAATTCTATAATCCTTTCATCAAAATACTTTAATCAATTAAAAACATATTTTCTGAAAAAATTCTTAGTCCAAAATCAATGTATCAATATGTATATAGGTCGATATATTACTATTATATTACCTATATTATATAGTATATTATTATATTATACTATATTAGTATTATATATTATTATTATTATATATTATAAAATTATTATTATTATTTATAAATCGATATATTGATTTTGGACTTAGAATTTATAATAATTAAAAAATGATATACAAGTACAATTGTGTATCTAAATTAGCCTTACCTGAATTTGTTGGTTTCAAAGAATTTTTGCTCTTTGAAAAAGATCTTGAAAGTCTATAGATAACTCAGCCTCTTGGCTTATGTAACCTAGCACTTAAATCTTAGTTAGGGTAAATTTGATTGGTGAGAAGGTAAAGAGAATAGAGATAGGTTGATAGTAAAAATATTTGAAAAGAAATGAAGAAATAAGACAATTTACCTCTATACCCCTTTTTACATTTTGATTATTAAATTTTTTGATTTCACAAGCACGACTAACTAGGACCACTATTGAATTTGAAGTGAGTCCGCAGTTGTTATTTTTTGGCGTTTAGTGAATTCTTGTAATTATACCCAATATTGGCAAAGTACAAATTCCACTAAATAATATAAGTTGATACTTATGACTTTTTTATATCTTACATCCAAATACGGTAGTAGTAACAAACACATTCCGGAGGAAAATGACCTTGACTGACCTTGACCACCTACCTGACCTTGACTGACCTTGACCTTTTTTGACCTTGACCTTTTTTGGCCTTGACCTTTTTTGAACCCAAATTTTAACCTGACCTTGACTTTTTTTTTTTTTTTTTTACCTTTGCCTCTTCTTTCCTAATTTTTGGCAGCTTCATTTTCTAGCAACCCTAATTTTTGTAACCCCTAATTTTGCAACCCTTCGAAGAAGGGTTGCACGCCAGAGGCGAAGCCTCCCTCGTACGTATTGTCCCCCTATTTTACCCCGCCTACTTTTTTCGGCCATGTGTCCTTTTTGATCGTAATTTTTGATTTGTTTAGGGGCTTAGCCCTTTTTGTGATGTCACCAACCTACCATCATTCCCCCGCGGGTGCAAACCGCAGACCCGCAAGCCCCTCGTTTTCCCGCGCCTGAACCGTTGGTTCACATCCACAGCTCGATGTCCCATCCCGCCTTGTGTCCCAACCGCCCGCCGCATTTTATATATATATATATATATATATATATATATATATATATATATATATATATATATATATATATATATATATATATACTATATCCTGCCTATATATATCTCTCTCTCTCTCTATATATATATATATATATATATATTTTATATATATATATATATATATATATATATATATATATATATATATATATATATATATATATATATATATATATATATATATATATATATCCTACACACACACACACACACACACACACACACACACACACACACACACACCCCCCCGCACCCACGTGGTCGCTACTCACGAATTTTCACCATCCCTTCCATCTGTGCTTAAACTTCCTTACAACCTCAAGCCTCACCGTATTTATATATTCGAGTTCCCCATCGGTCATAAATCAAAATAGAACTCGACCTCTCACTACCGAGGCAAACCGCGGACCTTTTTAACCACACCTCCAGCGGTACGACTTAGTAGAATATAAATTTAATTTCCAGGTTTATAAAAGCAAGTCCGCGGCTTCCCAATAATAATTATAATAATTATTATAATAATAATTATAATAATAATAATAATAATAATAATAATAATAATAATAATAAATAATAATAATAATAATA
>JABUQX010074333.1:20000-30322 GCA_015478945.1 Trachelipus rathkii | reverse complement strand
GAGAAATTATTAATTTGAAGCAAGAGGAGCAGAGGACGGGAAGAGAGAGAGGGGAGAAGGAGGAGGAGGATGAGAGAGTAAGAGGAGAATGAGAACATGCATGTATAGAGGGAGAGGGAGACATTAATGAAGCAGGAGAGAGAGATAGAGAGAGAAGTAGAGAAGAAAGAAAAAAGAGAAGAAAATATGCATGAAACAAGAGTGAGAGAAAGAGAGAGATTAAGAAACAGTGAACATGCATGAAGCAATGAGAGAGGAAGAACCATGCATGAAGCAAGCGAGAGGGGGAGAGATAGAGAGCGAGAGAGAGAAGAGGAAAGGACGAGAGAGAGAAGAGAGAGAGAGAGAGAGGATGAGAGGGGAGAACATGCTATGGAAGCAAGAGCACGAGAAACATAGTATGAAGCGAGAGAATGATAGACGAGAAGAAAGAGAGAGAAGAGAGAGAGAGAGAGAGAGAGAGAGAGAGAGAGAGAGAGAGAGAGAGAGAGAGAGAGAGCCTGGTTAAGCAAGAGAAAGAGAACATATAAGAAGAAAGAGAGAGAGAGAAGAACAATGATGAAGCAGGAGAGAAGAGAGAGAGAGAGAGAGAGAGAGAGAGAGAGAGAGAGAGAGAGGAGGACGAGAAGAGAGAAGAGAGAATCTTTCTAAGAAAGATTACAAGAAAGAGAAACACCAACATCATGAAAGACATATGAAGGTTTGCGTTGTGTGTTTTAGAATGTGATCCTCTGATTAAGATCACGAGAAAAAGAAACACCAAGAATATGAACTACATGTAAAGGTTTGCGCTGTGTGTTTTAGAAGAAGATGTTATAGTTGTGTGGAAGAATATGTCAAGTAGATCAATGAAGGAACTGAGCGTTTGAAGCATTGAAAACTACCATGTTTTATCTACCATGTTTTATCTACCATGTTTTATCTACCCCAATCAGAAGTCTGTTATTCAACCTCACCATCATAAGAGTTTAGTTATTTGCAGTTAATTTTTGAGTCTTTCAAATAATTGAAAGTAATAATGAAATTCGGAAATCGTCCGGAATAGGAGTCTTCAACCTTTATACGTTTTAGTGTAAATAGTTATTTACTCTAACGAAAGACCAATTCCAAACTTTTTTATTTCAGTATCTATTAGACTTTCTGCAACATTCTTTCTGATTTCTTTTCTGATCGATCCAAATCGACCGCTGCAGATCGCTACTGTTTATTCATACGTTAAATCTTTTAATAAATGTACCTCTTTCTTCTGCTCATAAATATAGATCAGCGTTTCTCAACCTTTTAAAATCTCGCGACCCCCCGAAAGCCAAAACGCATAAAGTTAGTAACCTCGCGACCCAATAATCTTCAGCCTATTAGAGTTTTATGAATATATATATGTAAAATATAATATATATATAATATATATATAATATATATATATTAATATTATAATATATATATATATATATATATATATATATATATATAGACGTTTAATTGAATATTTATATATATATATTATATATAGTATATATACTTATATATTATATATATATATATATATATATAATTATATACTATATATATATATAATATATATATATATATTATAAATATTAATATATATATATAATATACTATATATATATATATTATATATTAATTCTTTTTATAAAAGATGCTTTTTCGATGCATTAAACATTATAATTTTTTATTTTATTAAGTATTAACCTTTTTTTATAAATAAAAGATGTAACATTTGCTTATAAATATTTAGTTTTTGATGAACCACCGCGACCCATTGTTTATTCATACGTTAAATCTTTTTTAATAAATGTATATCTTTCTTTTCTTCATAAATAAGTAAACAAATATTAAAGAAACTCAGCTAACTTTATTAATCTCTCGAATTACATATAAGATTTTCAATAATAATAATAATAATAATAATAATAATAATAATAATAATAGATAATAATAATAATAATAATCAATAATAATAATAATATAATAATAATAATAATAACTAATAAAATAAAAAAAAATAATAATAATAATAATAATAATAATAATAATAATAATAAAAATAATAATAATAATAATAATAATAATAATAATAATAATAATAATAATAATAATAATAATAATAATAATAATAATAATAATAATAATAATAATAATAATATATAATAATAATTAATCGTTATATTATGACTAAATAAAAAGCAAACTGCAGTTATTTCTGACCCATAAAACATCGATTTCATGTGTGGTTTGTACTGTAGTCATTTTGTTGTATTTTTTGCATAATTTTTGAAATATTTTGAAATATCTATGTTTTGACATTTTTTTAAATACTATGTTTCTTCGAACATGTTCTGTTGGATCATACTATACCGGTTTCTGCACATTTTTATGACAATATTAATGGTTATTTGAACATACTTATTTCTTGAAATACTACTGTTTCTATGAACATTTTTTAGCGACTTCCACGAATCACCTACAGTATTATTGAACATTTTTTGAAAGAACGCAATTACACTGATTGGATATCATTTGAACGATTTTTTGACATACTCATGTTCTTTGACATTTTTTGAAATACTATGTTTTTTGACCACTTTTTTGAAAAATATGACATTTTGACATTATTTTTGACATACTATGTTATTGACATTTTTTGAAAATACCTAACTTTTTGACAAAAAAATTTTTTTTGAAAATACTATGTTTTCTGGAGAACATTTTTTGAAATACTATGTTTTTGACATTTTTTAATACTATGTTTTTGACATTTTTTGAATACTATGTTTTTGACATTTTTTGAAATACTATGTTTTTGACATTTTTTTTCAGAAAATACTATGTTTTTGGAACATTTTTTGATTCACGTTCTTTACTATTTTTTTTCGAAGATGACTTCAAAACAAAAAATATACATTAATGGGTCCATTAACTGCAAAAATATGACATTTTGACTTTTTGATTTTTGACCCAGATTTCGGTAGTGTTCAATTTTATTCTAGAACCTTACTTTATTGTTTTGAAAATGGAAAAGTGCGGATAATTATTTTCTGAGAATGTTTCGTGAAGAGAAATTTTTAGGGCTTATGTAGCGGGGCAAAGTTGCACATTTTTTTTTGTTAAGATTATTCTTTTGGTGTATGCAGTAAGATTATTTGATTTATCCTTGGAAAAAAATTTAAAGAAGTAAAATTTTTGAAATTAAAGGGAAAAAAAAATAAATTAAAAGTATTTCTATACAAAAAAATTAATCTAAGGAGAAAATTAAGATATCTCACCCGACCATAACGCCACTGAAAATTTAATGTTAATCAAAATTAGAAGAAAAAAAAACTTATATCAATAATTACACTTTTATCAAAGAACTATGTTGAAAAGTGATTATTTGATATATATTTTTTTCTATTATCCTGGGGTTGGCCGGCGTATACAGTCGGATGAGATACCTCTTTTTTCCTTATATCTTATTTTTTCCTTAAAAAATTTTTTTAGTTGTATTCTTAATTAAAAAAATTTTTTATAAAATTCAAAAAAAAAATTTTTTTTTAAAAATTTTCCAAGGACAAATCCAAAATGCTGCAAATTTTACCAAAAAAAATAATCTAAATAAAAAAATGTGTATATCCCCCCCCTACATAAGCCCTGAAATATTCATCCTGATCTCATTACTAAAAAAATATTATCTCAATTTTTCTTTTCAAAACAAAAAAAAGTAAGTTTTGAAATTCGACCATTGCCGGAATCTTGGGTCAAAAATCAAAAGTCAAATGTGTGCATTTTCTAGTATAATAGACCCAATTATGTATAGTTTTAGTTTGAAGTTATTTCGGAAAAATTGTAGGGCGTAAATCAAAACATGTCAAAAACATAGGTTTTCGAAAAATGGAAATACAAAATAATCGACAACAGACACAGTCAAAACACTCGAAAACGATGTTTTAGAGCTCAGAAAAAGCTGTCGTTTTTTTTATTTGGTCAAAAATGGCTTAAAATTAAAAAATTATGATCATTTTTAGTTAGGAGCTAAAATGGGGTCCACTTTAAGCAATAATTAGACCCTCCCCTTCATTTTTTTTTATTTAATTTTTTTTAAAGATTTCCATAATCATCTTGAATTCTTAATATTTTTGTTTTCTGCTTATTTTCTTTCAATTTCTTTCCATTTTCTATTTTTTCCTTTCTACTAATATTTAACATATATATTTTTGGTCCAAATCTTAAACTCTCTCTTTTGCATCACTTTATCTTAATATGCCATCAGAGCAATATTATCGTTGTTGATATTTAAACATCTGTTATTGTGTTGCATTCACTCAATAGTTGCACATTAAATATAACAGGGTAAAGGATACAAAACTCTAAATCACTTTACCATGCATTTCCCTACTCTTGGAGTTAGTTGACATCTACTTAACAAGCTCTTTGTAAACCAACTTTCTTAAACATACCATTTCTCCCTACATAGCAAATCTACCCTACCTACCTACCCTACCTATTTAAAATCCACAACTATTTCATGTTAAACCTTATCGTATTACCAGTATTATCAGTAAAATTATTATTATTATTGTTATTATTATTATTATTATTATTATTATTATATATTATTATTATTATTATATATTATTATTATTATTTTATTTTATTATTATTATCTTATTATATTATTATTATTATTATTATTATTATTATTATTATTATTATTATTATTATTATTATTATTATTATTATTATTATTATTATTATTATTATTATTATTATTATTATTATTATTATTATTATTATTATGTAATTACAAACAAGGAGTAATATCATTTCCTTCAAAACAATTTTCCAGATTGACGAACGTACGCTTAAATAAGGAGAAGAAAATAGAGAGATAAGATTTAACAAACATCCTTTAGATATATATATATATATATATATATCATATATATTATATATACTATATATTATATATATATATATTATATAATATATATATAATCTTATTATATACTATCATATATCATATATATAATATATATATTCCGATTAAGAATTTCTTGGTGAATAACCTGGAGTATGGCATAGTGACAGAACAATGCTGGGGATTTCTTGCGTCCCTCCGGCCAACAGAATAAGTATGTGCAATTTGTTCACATATGAATTCTTTTATTCTTCTCTTATGTCCCATCATTTTACTAGAATATATTTATAATTTTTAAATCTCCTCCTCCTCCTCCTCCTCTCTCCTCCTCCTCCTCCCTCCTCCTCCTCCTCCTCCTCCACAGTTTTTATTTTTACTTTTTCTTTTTGAATTCCAACCCATGAGTTTCTTTAAGTACTTGTACGTAATTTGCCTCTTTTAAAGAGGTCCCCCCATTTTTCCCCCGTCACAGCACCTTGGGATACCCGATGCCTCTTTCCGCAAGGATCTTCAGCTCACCTCACAGTTCTTCCCCCGTGGATGAGGGTACAGGTTAAAAATCGGTCCATTCGCTTACCTTTGACCGGGCCACCAATTGTAGGGGACTTGAACCCTGAGCTAAAAGACAAGGAGACTTTCTTGCACTTTGGTGTATAATTTCAAGTTCCGACGTAAAGTTATGTAGGTTCCGTGCGGTAGGTTTCTTCCAACGTCGAGCTCCGGGAAGCTCTTCCGAGGCCACATCCACAACCTACCCTACGGGGTGGGGTCCAAGAAGTTGTGCTGGTCTCTGGCCTGTGACCTGTTGTGGGGAGAAGGACTAACCTTCCTTATGAAATATACGCCCTTCCAACCCATCCTTTTATGTAATTTTATGTTTCAATTGATTAATTGTTATAATTGTTCATCTATGGAGAAGAAGTCTGAGGTTTAAATTTTTATGAATCTGGCTCTTCAAGAAAAAACGTTATTTATCCAAGGTGAGCAGAACATCATAAACAATAATTACCCTCTGTCAGGTTCCCAGCCTGACCCCACCTCGGTCCCTCCTACTTCTAGACCAGCAGGTGTTTCTGCTTTTATTCCTTCTACTACACTTAAAAGTCGTCTGCATAACCTCAAAGATTCGTCGCCTGGTATCCCTTGACACACCAGGTGCCTAGACGGTCGGCAATCCCGAAAAGGTGCTCCCCGTCATAGTCGTTCTGTTTGTTTACTCCAAATGCTGCTCCCCCTCCGGGAATGCCAGCTCACATATCATTCCCGATATATTGCGTGTTGGGATCTACCACCACCAAAGCTATTACTGAACAAAGAACCATTATTCTTAGCGACGCACTTGAAAAAGCATTAGGAGTTGAAGACCCCCCCATCACATTAATGAGAAATGTTCAAGTTCAAAACGAAAAGAAATCAAATTATATATCTTGTCCCTTTTTGTTATGGGTAAACTTATCCTTCTTATTCCCACTCATGATGAAATAAGAAAACTCATCGAAAGGCACTATTTATTCTTTACAAAGAAAAACGAAGATATTGCTGTCAATTTAAGAAATCTCCCAGCAGAAAAGATTTCTCTTACAGATGTATGTAGAATTCCCTCTCGTTGGGACTCGCCTGTTGAGCTTTAGTACCCCTTATCCAACTTCAAAGGTGAAAATAGGGTCTACAAGCTACAGTGTTCGTACGTTTGTTCCCAACCCAGAAGCATGCTTTAAATGCCACATCGGTTGGCCTCATCCCGACAATTACTGGTAGGGGACCGAATGAATATGCCCAGTCTGCGGGGAGAACAATTTCACACTCCTGTGAAAACACATCACACGGCATAAACTGTGGTGGACCTCACAGTGCCTCTTCCTTAAGATGTTCATCTTACCTGTTTGAACAGGAGTTTTTGAAGCTATATACCATACAAAAATTGAGCAGAAGAGATGCCATTCATCAGCTCAAAGAAAAATTTCCCACAAGACAAGGCAATCTTATGCTACAATTGCAGCAGCCCACCTGCCTTCACGTGTTAATCCACCAACTCAACTCCATTCCAGTAGTATTCTTCCCCAAAATTCTAGCGAAACTCAAGCAGTTGCTGCAACCTGCAAGCCTGCATTGCATATACTACCGACTTCTCAAATAATCCAAAAACAGCCTTTGAACTAATATCCAATTCAAAATGCCATCAACAATCCTACTCCTAGTACTAGTTTTCAGTCAACTAACAATGAAACTAAGTTGGCTGATCCAACACAAAGCTTGGAGAGCATTTCCTGCCAAGACACTCTGTTCTATACCCTCCAGATGAGTTTGCCAAACTAACGTAAGAGGAATGCATCTATGTCCCCTAATCTTTCTCCCACCGTTAGTCAATTTCCTGAAAAGAAGATGTTCCTAACATTAAGAAAAGATTAATCACCAACTAAAGATTATTCGCTAAAATACATCCAAATTTCTAAAGCAAAACACACTGATCTCAGATGTAAGAAATGTAACTCAGAAAAGAGTCGTCATAAGTCTATTCCTGAGACAAAAGAAGCGACTTCAATAAATTGTACCCAAACCATTACAACTATTGATAAAAACCAGCAACCAGTCTCTGATAGTTATGCAGGATTATTTCCAACCTTTTTTGAATTCCTCCTATAATCTCTTTTCCGATAATTTACTACACATCACTCCCCTAAAGGACTCTATGCCATTAGGGGATTGAAATGGATCATAGGTTTCCCCAAAATGGGAGTTCTGAGAGACGACCCATTTTCTTTCTCACTCTCTCTAATGCTTCTTGCGGTTCGAGAGATGAATTGGAAAACTGTTCAACGCCAACACCGCAAGCGCTCCGAGTGTTCTAAATCTGTTGGTGGCACGAGAAGGGACCCAGAGGTTCCCCATCTTAAGACAAATTGTCTAGTTTTCCAAAATCACACCCACCTGTAGGGCTCACTTGACAAAACCTTTAGTGTCAGACTCCTGTAACCAATATTCTCCAAATCTCCAACTTCTTTACGAAAAAAAAAAGTGGGACACTTTCTCACGATGTTAATGTTTACACTGCCCTCCTTTGGAAACATTTCCATATTCTCCACCCCATTTTTTTAAATTCTTCGCTTGCTTGCAAGATGGCTGATAATGCTTCCATTCCTAAGCACTGGAGCATTTTGGTTGCTCTCTCAACGAAACCAACCAAGTCAGCACAATAAGATTTGCACTTGGTTTGAGCTCAACAACTTAACCTCTCATTCATGGCGAAAGCTCGTCTACCAAAATCACCACTGAAATTCTCCCCCTACAACCCAAATCTCTGTTGCACTGATTATTCATACACAGGGATTTGTGCCTCCCTCCTCGTCACTGAGACCTCACGTCTTCAGTCTTTCCTTGATTCCGTCATTCACCCCTAGCCACACATTAGATACAACAGACTCATAAAAGAACATCCTCCATAACATTTTAATAGCGATATAGCATGGCCCCCTTCCCTTTCAATGAATGTTACGTGGCTACTTACTCTTAATTTTTGAAGAAACTTAGTCAACTAATAAACATTTGTACACCAAAGTGCAATATTTGAAGAGCTTTCGGCTATGTTCATCGCAACTTTACTTCCAACGTCGAAAAAGAAATTCGTCTCTAACCTCTACAGAAAGAAGGGTAACAATGATTAGGATGTGTGAGGTGCAGGAACACCTCATTTTCATAATATCCCCTGTGTTTCTCCACAAGTCTCTCTTTTCAAAACTTAACATCATGCAGTGGCAGCACGAATTTCACCTGTCCATTGACCCTTACTGTCTGCTAGACTTACTTGGCTTCGAAGTAGTGAGTTTACTACGGTAGTCTTAACTGACTTTTTAAGCAGCTCCCTACTCTTGGTGCTATTTACTACGCAGACCTTCAACCTTTCGCTCACCCCTTTATGGGCCTTCACCTCGTCTGAGTCCTAGATCCTTGTAGCATCTTATCTAACACCCTTTTACCCTAGGACGCCACTTAACATGGGACTCCCTACATAATAACGCCGTTTACTATAACCCACTCTTCTTCCTGTATCGATATTCCTTTTTGCTCTCATTCTCTAGGATATGTTTTACCTGGCCCTGCTTTGATTATTTAAGGGAGCGTTCATGACCATTAACCCAAAGCCTAAGTGAAACTTGCACCACACGCCCCCAATGTTTTAAACCCAATTAAGCTGGCGTTATGATCCCGAGCGGAGTGGGCTCCTTTTTATCAGCCGCCAGCATATATCCACTTTCAAATATTCAATAAGGCAATTTTCCGGACTATGATTTGATTGCCATTTAAACCTTTTTTCGACAAAGATTATCAATCGCAGCAGCCGAAGCTTGCATTCTGCGATTCTCCGCAGGTAGACGTTCGGCAACCCCTTGGTGGTTCCAAGAGTGTGCAATAATTATAATAGTGAGATAATATAGAGAGTAGAGTAAAGATAGAAAAGCTCTGATGTATCAAGAAGAAAATACCAGCATAACTATTCTTTGAGGATTGGAGATAATAATTCATCATTACACAGGCATAGGATTCTAGAAGAACACAGAATCGACGTCGAGAATATGCGTTTGATCACTTCCGAATATGATGTGCACAAGATGCACGCGTAATCCAACATTTCTTTATTTAAAAAGCTGATAAAAATTTTATAGTTGTTTGTAATAATACTTAATTTTTTAGAGTTACCAAGCTTTTATTATTCGCTTTAAAATTTCTTCTTTTTTTTAAAAATTTGTTAGCATTTGGAAAATAATCGTCCCACATTAACATTACATAAACACACCAACCTACCTGGATGGAATTGCAACTTTTTGTCTTTCTCTATTTTTAGTCGTTTTAATAAAGTTGAGCCTGAATGAGGAAAGGCGGTTGATCCTTTCGAAAGCCTCGCTCACAATTTTTAACTTTGTTTTATTTTCGGGTCATGTATATATTACTATATATATTACATATATAATACACAGAGTGAAAGATTGTTTAAAATTATATATATAATATATATATATATATATATATATATATATATATATATATATATATATATATAATATTATATATTTACAGAGATAAACACCCAGCGCTCACGGGCAGAGCCCCTAATCAAGACCCACCCTAAATAGAAGAAAATACATTTCCCAATATGCCTAAATTTTAGTGAATCAAACTCGTTGCGGATCTCAAAAATATCAAAGTTATTGTTATTTTCCATTACAAATTATGGAAGAAAAATCTTTCGAAGAGTTTAGAAAAATTTGTCCAATGGAAGACAAAAAATCCAACATGAAAAACAGCTTTTCATTTATTTTTACTGTTTCGGCAACAAGACCCATTTTCATTATTACCTCTTCCGTAATAGTCAAATATTCTGCTTTAGTTGAACCCGTGGCAAAAAATA
>JABUQX010074333.1:7500-15000 GCA_015478945.1 Trachelipus rathkii | reverse complement strand
TTACACTTAGCCATTATACACTACACTCACAACCCACACACAGATACACTACATTACACCTCCCACCTCGATATTTTGATCCTTAACTGATGCCTCAAACTTTGATGCCTCAGCATTTGATGCCTTCAGCACTTGATTGCCTTCCAACTTTGAAGGTTCATTCTTTTGATGACTATCTTGATGACGTCATCTTTTGATACCATCTATTATGATGATTCATTCTTTGATGAAATCATCTTTGCATGACTCATGCTCATCTCAACCCTACATCAAAGAACAGAGTAATATTAAATTGTCTTCCCCTAGATCAATAAGCTTACCCACAGGGCGCAGCGTTGCGCCCTCCACGCAAGACAGCCAAAACCCCGCACCCGCAGGACGCAGCGTGCGTCCCCGCCGGCGTCCCGCCGCGCGTTGCGCCCCGCAGGCGCAATATTTCCCGAACCGCCGCCGCGTGCGCCGCAGGCGCATATTCCCCCGCGTACCCGCGCCTCGTGCGTCCGCAGACAACGCAATATTCCCTTTGACCGAAGAAAAATATAATATATATATATATACTATGAGTCATTTCATACTTAAACATTTTTATTTAAAAACATTTTTTCTTTATATTTTTACTTAATACTTTTAATTTATAAATTTTTTTAAAAAATTGTATGTAAGAAGAAAAAACAGAGTGTTTCTGATATATAAACATTTTATTTACTACAATTGTACGAATTTTATTAAACATTAACATTACATACCTTAAAGCAGTAAATGAGTAAATCAATAGAGGTGTTTACTTAGCACCTAAGGGGATTAGTATGCTTTTTGTTTTACTGCTTTACTGCTTTAACTCTCTGTTTTACTGCTTTAAACTCACTGCTTTTTACTGCTTTAACTCACTGTTGTTACTGCTTTAACTCATATACATTTCATACCTTAAAGAGCAGTAAATCAGTAAATCAATAGAGGTGTTACCTAACACCTAAGGGATTAGTATGCTTTTGTTTTTCTGCTTTACTGCTTTAACTTTCTGCTTTACTGCTTTAACTGTTTTACATTTTTACATACTTAAAGCAGTAAATCAGTTAAATCAATAGAGGTGTTACTCTAACCACTAAGGGATTAGATAAGCTTTGGTTTTATCTGCTATTCCTGCTTTAATCTTTCTGGCCTTTACTGCTTAACCTTTCTGCATGTTACTGCTTTTTTAAATCTCATTTGATTTACTGCTTATTAAACTCACAATATTTATTTATTAAATTTACATACCTTAAAGCAGTAATCAGTAAATCAATAGAGGTTTACATAGCAACAAGGGGTTTAGTATGCTTTTGTTTTTACTGCTTTACTGCTTTAACTCATGTTTTTACTGCTTTAACTCCATTATGTTTTACTGCCTATAACTCATATATTTATCTAACATTACAATACCTTAAAGCAGTAAATCAGTAATAATCAATAGAGATGCTTTACATAGCACCAGGGGATTAGTATGCTTTTGTTTACTGTTTTACTTGCTTTTACTCATGTTTTACTGCTTTTAACTCATATAGTTTTACGCTTTAACCCTTATTATTTATTTAACATTACATATCATTTTCTTAAAGCAGTAAATCAGTTAATCAATAGAGGTGTGACCTAACACCAAGGGGATTAGTATGCTTTTGTGTTTTACTGCTTTACTGACTTTTAACTCAGTTTTACTGCTTTAACTTCATGTTTTTTTACTGCTATTAACTCATATGTTTTACTGCTTTAACTCATATGTTTTACTGCTTTTTTAACTTCATATATTTATTAACATTATGTTTTTTATTTTGTTTAATACTTTTTATTTATTTTATTATTTTATTTTTATTTATTTATTATTATTTTTATTATTTTTATTAATTTTATTTTTGTATTTTTATTATTATAATTAGTTTTATTTACTTCATGGCTATTGTTATTTATTATTTAGAACAACACATTACACACTCCACACACACATACACACACACACACACACACACTGTACACTTTTTACACACATTCACTATGACACTTATTCACACATCACTATTGACACTTACATTACCCATAGACACTACATTTTACACTCCACTAACACCACGCGGTCACACACACAACACACTTACACTTATACCACATCCACTATGGACACTTTAGTACAACAACATTCACTATGACACTTATACTTTACCCTTAGACACTTACATTTACACTTACACACACATCACACAAAACCAAAACCTAACATACCACACACACACACTCACACACAGATTTACTTACACTCCAACACACAGATTTTACTTACAACACACAGATTTACTTACACTCACACAGATTTACTTACACTCACACACAGATTTACTCACACTCAACACAGATTTACTTACACTCACACAAAGATTTTACTTACACACACAGATTTACTTTACACACACAGATTTACTACACACACAGATTTACTTTACAATCACACCACAGATTTACTCTTAAAACACACAACACACACACACGCACACTCACTTTCCCACATATAACGTATAATTTATTAAAACATTTTATGTTTTTATTAAAACACGTACATTTTATATTACTCTCATTTCCTAAACCATCTTAAATTCTTCCAAAAGTTTTCTTTAAAATTTCTTTATCACTTCGACAGTACACTGTCAAATTATTGTATTGATGAATGATAATTCTTTATATTCATTAAATTTTATAACTAATTTTGTTTTTCCAAGGTTTTTTACAAATAACTTTTACTAAAATTTTATGAAATTGTTTATTAAAAAACATATATTTTACGTACCTTAAAGCCATAAATCAGTAAATCAGTAAAGTCAGCCCCTGGCACCCCTCTACACCAAGCTATGCCACGTTTTGTTCTCTTGACTTTACTGCTTACATCATCTTTAGCCATGTAATAAGTATAAAAATAACAAAATAGGTTCTTCTCTGCTAACATAACATGTTATTCTTTATTAAAATTCTCTTTTAAAGTTATAGTTTGTAAAGAAAATACTTTTTAAAATAATTATTTCTTCGCTGTAAATGAAAATATTTTTTTAATTTCAGGATTTTTTTTTCTTTAAATGTTAATATAGTTATTATTATAATTATTATTTATTATTTATTATTATTATTATTATTATATTATTATTATAATCTATTATATTATTATTATTATTATTTATTATATTATTATTAATCTAATGTTGTACCATTGACAATCCATCCGGAGGGGGAAAAAACACAAACAACCGCACTCCTTAAGATACGGGAACTGACCTTCTTCTGTAAATGTGTTGAAATAAACCTACTTTAGGCCAAATTTAGGATAATCCTTTTTGTAGCCCGGGGGCGATTTAGGCCTAATTTCAGCGTCAAAATATATTTCAAACTCCTTTTTCTTGTAAAATGGTAACTGTCAAGATATCCTAAGTTTAGGCCTAAATTTAGGCCTAAATATTTAGGATAAGCCTTTTTGTATCCCTGCCTGATTAAGCCTAATACCAGTGTCAAAAGGTTAATTCCAGTATAGACAAAAGAATCATGTTATGTATTATATTTTATTTAAATATATATTTATATTGAAACTTGCTGGATCGGTAAGATCCTTTAAGCAGGTAAGAAGCGAAATTTTTTCCTTACTTGTGATTGGTCGGAGTATTCCTTATCTCTATTTGCCCTCCATTGTGATTGGTCGAGAATTATTTTATCGTCTTTTTTGAAAATTAACTTTGTTCTTTTAACTTGTATTTGAGCAGGTGTGTGTGTTTTATTATCTTTTAGACCCAAACTCATTTTAAATTCATAGTCATTTTAGCTGTTTAGCGGTGCACAAGTTTCTCTGATTTGTAATAAAAGTGTTTTATTTTTACTAAGTGTATATTATATTTATAAAATACTTACATTGAGGAATAATTATTAATTTCACTTTAGAATAGAGATAAATTAAATTTCCACAGATTAATATAGTAGATTACGTTGAAGCAAAAAAACGCAAGAGCGCCCGCCAAGCGCGACCCGGTTGCGGAACCGACGCATGAACCCGCCGGCCGCCGTTAATATTAACTACGCGGATCGCGAAAAGAAAAATATGGCGCCGTTAGTGTATTTTCAAAGTGGTAGGGCATACATCCTAGAGTTGAAATCTTTTGGACACCGTCCCATCAGTATGATATAATATTAGTGTGTACTGATTAATCAATATATTTACGAACCTTATAACATGTGTTCCAAGCGCATTAGTTTATTTAAAGTCATGGTATATCAGTGTTTATTAAAAAAACCAAGGGAGATATTCTCGATGGTTGCCGAATGCATACAACATATTCTAATATAGAAGAGGTATGAACTTACCATACTTCGTATGTAATTTTTGAAAGTTATAATGAATATGATACAATACTTGGAAATCATAAAGAGAAATTACCGGTTTGTACAATGAGGGGAAGTTTATTATGCATGTACACACATTGTTATTTAAATAATTAAGTTATAGTAATTATGTAATAAATTTTTTCAGATTAAACAACTTTTTTTCATAACATATACATGGGAAGAATTAAAACCGATAAAGACATTACCTTGAAAAGGGAGACGGAGAATGAGGATAACTTCATTATACATTTAACTCTTTTACGTAGATTATATAAGGTGTAAAACTTTAAGAGCATTATAAAACTTTGTTTTACATTTTCCTTAAAGTAATAAGTATCTTAAAGGCATACCAAAAGAGGGAACATGGCTACGTTCAACAGCCGGAATATTTTGTTCTTATTTCCTCAAGGAATTTAAACATTTAGGATAAATAAAACAAACTGTTTCCTCTACCAAAAACAAAAATTGTTCTATCTTTCAAAACTAAAATGTTTTTTTTTCAAGAAAACTTTACCAAAGTGAAATGTATTTCTATAAATAAAATTAAAATGTTCAAGCTAAGAAATAAAAAATGAAACGATTCCATAAATAATAGGAAACGAAGCATATATTGAAAAATTCAAAAATGAAAATGAGTGAATTTGTAATGAAAGTTTTACAACCGGGCGTATCATAAAGAAAATATTTTTACGACGACCGACGTAATAGTAATATTAAACGCCGGCGGAGTTTCATGCGTTCGGTTGTTCAACGCACCGGGTCGCCCCGCTGCAGGAGCGCTCTTGGCATTTTGCTTCACCGTAAGATATCTGCTAATAAAATCTAGTGGAAATTAAAGTTATTTATCTATTCAATAAGTGAAATTAAATAATTATTTACTCAATGTACCAAGTATTGATATATAAATATATAAATATGACTATACACTTAGAAAAAATAACACTTTATAATACAAAATCAGAATATGGTGCCACCGCTTAAACAGCCTAAAATGACTATGATTTTAAAATGAGTTGGGGGTCTAAAAGATAAAAAAACACACCTGCTCAAATACAAGTTTAAAGAACAAAGTTAATTTTTCAAAAGACGATAAAATAATTTTCGGACCATTCACATACGAGGTCATATAGAGATAGATAAAGGACTTTACTCCGACCAATCCACAAAGTAGAGGAAAACATTTCCCTTCTTTACACTGCTTACAAGGATCTACCGATTCCAGCAGTATTCAATTGAAAATATATTATATTAAAAAAATAATATTAACAATAGAATTCTCTGTCTATACTGGAATTAACCTTTTGACCTGGTTATTAGGCTTAAATCAGCAATGGGATACAATAAAGGCTTATCCTAAATTTATGGCCTAAATTTAGGCCCTAACTTCAGTTATTGCACCACATTTTCCAGAAAAAGGTCAGTTTGAAATAAATTTTGACCTGGAATTAGGCCTAATCGCCCCGGGCCACAAAAAGGATTTATCCTAAATTTAGGCCTAAAGTAGGTATTTCAACACATTTTACAGAAGAGAGGTCCAGTCTTCGGTATCTGTAAGGACAGGTGCGGTGTTGTTGTGTTTTCTCAGTGATGGATCTTCAATGTACATAGATAATAAATAATAAACTAATAATAATAAATAATAATAAATAATATAATATAATAATAAATAATCCTCGAATCCTTCCAAACGAGACTCAGACTCACATAGTCAGCGTGACATAAGATATCCCTTATCACACATCAATAACACACGCACCACCTCCCGAATTATTGTGACAAAAACTATCTGAGGCATAAACAATTTCTCTATCGCTCTCAACCAATCCCGCGAACCACCTCCCTCGAGCAACTGAACGTTAATAATAAAATTGTGAAGTGAACAATAATCCTCGTTAATAATATCTGTAATACAAGACCTTTAGAAAGATTTTAATAACAATACATGTTATGTTAGCAGAGAAGAACTTATTTTTGTTATATTTTATACACAACCACACTGCATAACTTCACATGGCTAAAACGACACACCATTTTGAGTAACAGCACAACAGTAAGTCATAAGAACAAACGTCGCCATAGCTTGGTGATAGACGGACTCGGCGCGCGAATGGTGCGTAGATAGATATGATCCTTCACGCTGATACTACTATGAACTGATTTACTGCCCTTAACGCGCTCAGTCCGCGCCTCGCTATATTATAGATATATAATCACAATCATGAATTCCACTCACAATTTTATCGATAAATATATCTCTGTTTTAAGAATCGAGATAGTTATAAAATTTTATCAAACAAAAAGTATTAACAGTATAATAATAAATCTTAGTTCAAAGATAATGGATTGATTTATTAATAGAAGATTCTTAAAGAAACTATTGAAAATAATTTTCAGTATATATTTGACATGATATATAAATCGTACGATCGTTAAATTAAAAGGTCGTAAAATAGTCTTAATAAATTAATTACGATTATATGTGTAAGTGAGTAGCGCGTGTGTGTAAGAATGTGGGGGATGGTAGTGTGTGACAAAACAAGATAGTAGAAGAAAAATGAAGTGGATAGTTATTAAAGTAAATCTCGGTGTGAGTGTAATTAGAATCTGTGTAGATGATAAAGTAAAATCTTTGGTGTAAGTAAAATCTTGTCTAAAAAAAAAGGTAAGTGATTCCAATGTGTGTAAGTAAATCTGTGATATATACGTAAATTTGTGTGTGAGTGTAAGTAAATCTGTGAGGATGTCGTGGAAGGTTGGGTTTTTTTTTTTAAGTATATCTGTGTGAGTGAAAGTAATCTGCAGACCACGCTGTGTTAACAGGAAGTGTTATAGTAAGATAAATGTTTCATTGTGAGTGTAAGTAAATCGGTGTGAGATGATGTGTGTGTGATGTGTGTAGCGACAACAGTTTTGAGTCTTGTGTGTTGTGTGTGGCTTGTGTGTCGTGTTGTGTGGTGTGTTAAGTAAAATGTAGTGTGTCTAGGGGTAAATGAAGTGTCATTAGTGGAATGTGTTAAGTGTCATAGTGAATGTGTGTTATAAGTTTGTAAGTGTGATGTTGTGTTGACCGCGTGTGTTTAGAAATGTATAAATGTATCACGTACAGTGTCTATGGGT